>JAQZBX010028820.1:0-27625 GCA_029593785.1 Cabassous unicinctus
CTGTGTCTGCTTATCTCCCCCTTGCTGTGAGGTCTTGCCGCATCAGCCCACGGCGCCGCGCGAGCCAGCCTGCCCTCACAAGGAGGCACCGGGAAGCGAACCCGGGGCCTCTCATATGGTAAACGGGTGCTCTATCCATTGCGCCACACCCGCTTCCTGCCGTGAGGTTGCTGCATCAGCCCACCGCACCGCTCAGGCCTGCGTGCCCTCACAAGGAGGCCTCGGGACGTGAACCGGGCCTCCCATATGGTAAACAGGGGCTCTATCCACTGAGCCACACCCGCTTCCCCAGTTTCTCTCTTTAGTCTAGGACTTTCTATTTGATTGGCTTTGTGCTACAGCCCCTCTTTGATTCTTGGTTCAACTTAATTTGGAACGTTATAGTGGTGGGCATTCAACCAATCTGAAATTTTCAGCTCTTTTTTTTATCTGTTTTTGGCCTTTTCTCCCTTCCTGGTTGTGTAGCAGAAGCCAAGAATGTAGTAGGTACTGTAGGCCATTGAGGCTGAAGCTTCCTGCAGTGCCGCAGAAGCCAGTGAAGCTTCTCCCACCTTTCTCCCTTGTCAGGGGTAGGGATGGAGCTGCAGCCATATGCAATAATCCAAGCCATGCAGGCCAAGACCATCTGTAATTGCCCAGAGATACATTCAAGCTTCACACCCCTTCCTCCCTTGCTTGGGGTGGGGCTGAAGCCACAGATGTGGGCAGCAGACTAAGCTGTGCAGGTCAAAACTGACCACAGTTGCCCAGGTAGACTGATGAAGCACCAGCCCTTCTCCTCCCCTTCCATACGTGGGGATGGAGCCTTAGGAGTGCCCAAGAATCTAGTCTAGGTGGGCCAAAAGTGCCTGCAGTTGCCCTGAGAGGCTGAGGGAGTACTGTCCCTTCTGCCCTTTCAGGGGTGGGGATGGAACCACAGGAGAGTCCAACAATCTAGTCCATGTGGGCCAAAAGTACCTGCAGTCACCCAAAGAGTCTGGGGAAATACTACCCCTCTCCTATCCTATTGGGGGCTGTGAATGGAGCCACAAATTTCCAACAGTCCAGTCTGTGTGGGCCAAGAGTGCCTACAATTGCCCAGAGAGGCAAGAGAAACACCACCTCCCTACTATCCTATTTGGGGTGGGGGTGGGGGTGGAGCCATAGGTGCCCAACAATCTAGTCCATGTGGCCCAAAATGCCTGCAGGTGCCTGGAGAGGCTGAGGAAACACATGCCCCCTCCTATACTATTGGGGGATGGGGATGGAGCCACATTTGTCCAACTATCCAGTCCTTGTGGGCCAAAAGCTACTATAGTTACACAGAGAGGCTGCTGCAGTTCTCCCCACTTTCCTCCCTGCCAGATGTGGGGCTGGAGCCTAGGCTAGGGCTGCAATCTGATGTGGTGGAAAAAAGCCATTCCTTACCATCACTGTGGTTTTCAATCAGTCCTGCATCTGCTCATGCTGGGGGTGGAGGTAAAATGGAGGTTACTGGCCTTTTTCAAATTTGGACAGGTTCAAATTTTAGCTCTTATTGGGATTAGACTTAAGCCAGTTGAATTTACTAATCAGTAGCTGAAGTCAGTGCCTGACCATCTCTTCCTCACCTGTTTTTGGGAAATGGAGCTTCCATCTCCAGCCAGGGAATAGCTCCTGAGGTGGCTTGTGCTGCCAGTGGGGGATGGGCACCAACCTCTGCAGCATGGAGTGCTCTACTCATGCATCTTCCCTGCAGATGGGTAGTCTCCTACTTCTATTGTTCCAAGGATGTTGCAGGATGCCAAAAGTGCCTGCAGTTGCCCTGAGAGTCTGAGGTTTCCCCCAAACAGATGTTTTAGATAGCTCTGGGTGATTACTAACTTCAATGTAGGACAAGGGGACTCTTGGAGCTCCTTACTCTGTCATCGTCTTGCCCCCCAGATTCTGAATAGTTTGCAACTGATAAAAAATTTCAAACCTACAGAAAACTTAGAATAGGACATGAACATATATATATCCTTCATTTAGTTTCACCAATTGTTAACGTTTTGCCACATTTTTCTAAATTTTTCTATTTTCCATTTTTCATAATTGAAAAATGTCAATTATAAATATGAATAATTTTATGGTATGTTGAAGACATCATGATTCTTTGTCCTGAAGTACTAAAGCATGTACCTGTCTCCTAAGAAGAATATACTCTCCCAAACTGATAGGACATTAGGGCAGATGTGGCTCAAATGGTTGGGCATCCGTCTCCCATTTGGAGGGACCTGGGTTCGATCCCCGGGACCTCCCAGTAAAAAAAAACCAAAAAAACCAAAGTGGTAGGACTATGATCAAATTAGGATATGTGACACATTATTACAATTCTATTATCTAATATGTAGTCCATATTCAAATTTCACAAATATATTTTATAGTAAGTTCTTCCTCTGACAAAGGATCACACATTGCATTTAGTTGTCATGTCTTTTCAGTCATATTTAATCTGAAATGGTTTCTGAGTCTATTTTTCCTGATATTGACTTTTTTTTTTTTTTAGTGCAAGCCAGTAGTTTTATAGAATGTTTCTCAATTTTAGTTTGGTTGTTTTCTTATCATTATGTTCAGGTGCATTCTGTGGCAGAAAGTGATGTTATGACTTCTCAATGCATCACGTTAGAAGATACATGATATCAATTTGTCCTATAATTGGTAATGTTAACTTGATTAATGTGGTGTTTACCAAATTTCTCCACTGTAAAGGTACCATTTTTCCTTTGTATTTAATAAGTAATTTGTGGGGCGATATCTTGGGACTAATCAATGACAAATTTTGTCATTGTTTATTGAACAATTTCCATATAGTTTTATAGATTTATAAAAATGCCTTGGGAACAATGAGACAGATGACCACCCCTGGATAGGATTATTATTTTTTTCTTTTCTTTTTTATTAGAGAAGTTGTGAGCTTTCAAACTATCATGAAAAACATACAGGATTCCCATACATCATCCCACACCAAGACCTTGCATTGTTGTGGAGCATTTGTTACAAAAGATGAAAGAACATCACCAAAATATTACTATTAACTCTAGTCCACAGCTTACATTTTGCATATTTTTTTCATAAACAGCCTATTAACACTATGTATTAGGATTGTACACTTGTTCTAGTTCATGAGAGAATGTTCCCCTATCTATACTGTTAAGCACACTCCATCATCCACTGCATGGTTCACTGTGTTATACAGTCCCATGTCTTGTACACACCATCCAAAGTGTATACTCAGTGGCTCTGAGCGTCATCACAGAGTTGTGCCATCATAATCTCAATTTTAGAATGTTTTTATTACTCTAAAAGGAAAAATCCCTTACCCTCTCATAACTCTGTATTGTTGACCCTTAGCATTGATATAGTACCTTCTTTACCATTAATGCAAGAATATTACAATATTACTGTTAACTATAGTCCATAAGTTACATTAATTGTATACCACCTCTTTCTTAATGGCAGCTGTACTGTCCTTTCTGTTCTGAGAGAAAAAGTAGCAAAGGCCCTGTATTAGTCAGCCAAAGGGGTGCTGATGCAAAATACCAGAAATCTGTTGGCTTTTATAAAGGGTATTTGGGGTAGAAACTTAGAGTTACCAGGCCATAAAGCATAAGTTACTTCCTTCACCAAAATCTATTGCCATGTGTTGGGGCAAGATGGCTGCTGACATCTGCCAAGAGTTCAGGCTTCTTGGGTTCCTCTCTTCCTGGGGCTCCATTTCTCTCTGGGCTCAGCTGCTGTGTTCGCTCCACAAGGCCAGCTGTAGACTATCAGGTGGATAGCTCTGTCTGTCACCCCAGGGCTTCTGCTGTGTCTAAGGAGCTGTCTCTATTCCTCTGTGTTCTTCTCCTGTCTGTTTACCTCCTGGGCTCCAGCTCAAAAGTCCCAACTCTGTCCTTTGCCGTGTCTTTTCTCTGTGAGTCCCCATCCACCAAGGGGTGGGGGGACTCAACGCCCTACTGACGTGGCCCAATCAAAGTCCTAATCATAATTTAATCAATTAAAAGCGATACCTCTGACAGACCAGTTTACAAACATAATCCAATAACTATTTTTGGAATTCATAAATGATGCCAAACTGCTACAGCCCCTAAACTTAGGTTGACATTATAAAGGAGTAACCATGGTGACTGTGGTAAAATAAAAACGAAGACAGTTTAGCTTATGAACTAAACATATCTGATCCTGAAATAGCTTCCTTAATGAAGTTGATGTAAGGTTCAAATTATTATCAAGTCCAATTTTATGACAGTTGATATTTAGGTTGTTTTTTCTACATTTTAACCTATCTGATACAATGGATATGCTCGGTACTTCTTTTTCTTAGAAATATTTACTTTTTTTCTGTTTGTAAAAGTAAATAATTATGTACATTTTGAAAATCAGAAAATAAAAATTGAAAAACTGAATGCATTTCTAATTTTTTAAAATGTACATTCAATCCTTACTTGTTAGAAATGCAGAGCCTCAGGCCACACCCCAGACCTACTGATTCAGAATCACCATTTTAACAAGATCCCTCAGTGATATGCTCATTCAAATGTAAGAAGTGCTAACCTACAAAAATTGCAAGGATTTTAAGATGCAACATTTTAATAATGACATTTATTGAACATCTTATTTTAAGACAGGTGCCCAATGCTTCATATGCATTTTCTCATTTAATTCTCACCATAAGCTATTCTAGGTCTCTTGCATTTCCTTTTGAATTTTAAAATCACTTTGTCAATTTCTACAAAAAATCTCAGTGGAATTTTCATTACAGCATTAAATCTATAGATTAATTCACAGAAAACTGACATAACATCAAGTCTTCCGATCCATGAACAAGGTATATCTCTATTCATCTAGGTACTCTTTATTTTTCCTATTTAGATACTCTTTTATTTCTCATAGTGATACTTTGTAGTTTCTAATGCATTTTTAAAAAATGTCTTCATTAAAGAAGTTGTGGGTTTACAGAACAATCGTGCATAAAATACTGGATTCCCGTATACTAGCCCACCACCAATACCTTGCATTGGTGTGGAACATTTGTTACAATCGATAGTAGCACTTTTTGTTATTGTACTATTTTTAAAATAGTTGTTACCTTTATTAAAATTGATGAAAGATTATTAAAATAATACTATTAACTATTGTCCATAGTTTACATCAGGTGTATTTTTTCCCCATATACCACCCTATTAACACCGTGTATTAGTATTGTACATTTGTTATAATCCATGAAAGAACATTCTTATACTTGTACTATTAACTATAGTCCATCATATACAATAAGGTTCACTGTGTTATAGTCTTATGTCTTATCATTACATTTTTATACTAGTAACATATACAACCTGAGGTTTCCTCTTTTAACCACATTCACCTATGTAATTCATTGCTGTAAATTACACTGACAGTAATGTGCTACCATCACTACTATCTATCTCCAAACATCTACAATCAACCTAAATAGAAATTCTGTACAAATTAAGCATCAACTCCTCATTCTCTACCCCCAATCTAATCTATCACCTGGAAACCTATATTCTAGATTCTAACTCTATGAGTTTGCTTATTATAATTAGTTTATATCAGTGAGATCAGACAATATTTGTCCTTTTGTGTCTGGCTTATTTCACCCAGCATAATGTCCTGAAAGATTCATCCATGTGTTGCACACATCAGGACTTCATTCCTTTCTAAGCCTGACTAATATTCCAATATTCCATGCATGACTAGCGTTTTAGTTTGCCAAAGGGCTGCTGATGCAAAATACCAGAGATCAGTTGGCTTTTATAAAGGGGATTTATTTTGGGGTAAAAGCTTACAGTTCCAAGGCCATGAAAAGTCCAGACCGAGGCACCATCAGAGATACTTCTCACGAAAGTCAGCTACTGTTGATCGTGGCATGCTGCCACATGGTGAAGCAAGTTGGCTGCCTATCTCTGCCCAGGTTTCAGCCTTCCTCTCCAGGCTTCCTTCCTCAGGCTCCACTGCTCTACTTTCTCCCAATTTCAGTTGCATGGTGGCATAGGGCTTGTCTCTTAGGTTTTCCTGTATCAGTCTCAGCTGTTCCACTCTAAGTTCAACTGTAAGCTATCAGGCAAATGGCTCATCTTTCCCCAGGGCCTCAGCTGTTTGAGCCTTTACTTTCTGTCACATGGCAGGATAAAAAACGATAGAGCTCTCTCTTCTTGTATCTGTCTGTGTGAGTCCATTTATATCAGATCCAGCAAGGGGGCAGGGACTCAACCTGAGTCATGCCTTACTGACTCTAATTATTATTTTTATTTATTATTATTGAAATAATGAAAATACTCTAATAATTCAAGTGATGAATGCACAGCTATGTGAATATACCAAATACCATTGATTGTATACTTTGAATGAATTGTATTCTTTATTAATATGTATCAATAAAATTGATTTGTTAAAAAATAAAAAAAATTTTTTTTAAAGATCACCCTAAAGCAATCTTAGCAGGTAATATAATCAAAGACCCCTCAACTGAATTTAATGCAATCAAACGGTATCACACCCAGAGGAATAGATTAGTTTACAAACATAATCTTTCCCTTTTTGGGATTCATAAAATAATCTATTTTATGAATAAACTGCCACAGCTAGTATCAAGAAATATGCCTTTTTATTGTTCAATTGTATTCTCTTATAGGAATTGAAGAGTAGAATTGTATATTGAGGATAAAGTACTACTGGGTTTTGCATTTACCCTTTTAGTTACCCTTACTAATAATCTTCATTTCTTCACACTACTCCAAGCCACTCTGTCCTGTCTTTTCCTTTCAACTTTCAGAACTCTCTTAGTAATTCTTATAGGGCATGTCTCTTATTCATGAACTCTCTCAATTTCTGTTTATCTATGAATATTTTAAACTCTCCCTCATTTTTGAAGGACAGTTTTGCTGGATAAAGAATTTGGAACTGACAGCTTTTCTCTTTCAGCACCTTAAATATATCATACGCATGCCTTCTCGCCTCCATGGTTTCTGATGAGAAATTGGCACTTAGTCTTATAGAGGATCCCTTGTATGTGACGAATCGCTTTTCTCTTGCTGCTTTCAGAATTCTCTTTATCTTTGATGTTCGACATTCTGATTAGTAAGTGTCTTGGAGTAGGTCTATTAGAATTTATTCTGTTTGGAGTACTTGCGCTTATTGGACATGTACATTTATGTCTTTCATAAGAGTTGGGAAATTTTTGGCTATTATTTCCTTAAATATTCTTTCTGCTCCTTTTCCCTTCTCTTCTCCATCTGGGACAACCATGGTGCATATGTTTGTGCACTTCATGCAGTCACTCAAATGCCTGAGACCCTGCTCAATTTATTCTGTTCTTTATCTTTTCTTTTGACCATATGATTTTGATTGTCTTGACTCCTAGTTTGCTGATTCTTTCTTTTCCCTGTTTAAATCTGCTGTTGTATGCCTCTAGTGTATGTTTAATCTCTACTATTGTGACTTTCATCCCCGTAAGTTCTGTTACATTTCTTTTCATACTTTCAATTTTTTCTTTATGCTCACACAGTGTCGTCTTAATATCCTTGAAATCTTTTTGCATATTTTCTTTAATCTCTTTGAATTCATTTAGGAGACTTCTTTGAAGTTCTTTAATTAGTTGTTCAAATTCTGTGTCTCCTCTGAAGTTTTAATTTCTTTCCTTGACTGAGCCATATCTTCCATTTCTTAGTATGGCTTGTAATTTTTTTTGCTAATGTCTAGGCATCTGATTATCTTGATGAGTTAACTCTGAAGGCCAGTGTCTCCCTTTTGTCTGAGGTTTTGTTGTTGATTGGCTTTGTGTTAAAGGTATTCTTTGACACTTGATCCAGACTTACTCTAGACCTTTAGAATAGTCTGCATTTCACCCATCAGATTTTTTTTCAGCTTTTCTGCATCTGATTCTTGCCCTGGATGTGTGGTACAATTTTAAGACTGCAATTTTGTGTAATTGCTTCACCTCCAGGAGAGAGCTTCCTTTTCTCTGTTCCTTCTCTGGGAATCTTGATCTGTTCTGTTGGGTTTTGTGCAGAATTTTCTCCCCAGCTCCTATGCTTTGTTTAAATTCTCTCTTTCACTTTTAACTATTTAGGAATGGAATGTTGCTGCAATTGCAAGGGGAAAGAACTGGAAGGGTTGAGGGAGAAAATGCAAATTCATATATGCCACAATTAGTATCATGGATTCTGGGTTGTTGTTTTTTTTAGATTTATTTATTTATTTATTTCTCCCCCTGCCCTTGTTGTTTTGCACTCACTGTCTGCTCTCTGTGTCCATTTGCTGTGTGTTCTTCTGTGTTTGCTTGTGTTCTCTTTAGGCAGCACTGGGAACTGATCCTGGGACCTTCCAGAGTGGGAGAGAAGTGTTTAATCTCTTGTGCCCCCTCAGCTCCCTGGTCTGCGTCATCTCTTATTGCCTCTCCTCTGTGTCTCTTTTTGTTGTGTCATCTTGCTGCACCAGCTCTCCACTTTGGCCAGCACTCCTGTGCAGGCCAGCTCTCCACTCAGGCTAGCTCACCATGCAGGCCAGCTTGCCTTCACCAGGAGGCCCCAGGAATTGAACCTGGACCTCCTATATGGTAGATGGGAGCCTAATTGCTTGAGCCACATCCACTTCCTGATTCTGTTTTATATATTGTGTTATAAGCTGTTACTATCAAGATTCATTTTTATATTCAAATTGTACCATATTTGGTCAGTAGAGACACTTCAAGTGGATCCTGTGTTCTTTATAAATGTCACATTTTTTTTTTTTTTTGCATTCTTGAGCACTTCTATACTTTCTGAAGGAATAAAAAAGATATTCTAAGTTCATCTTGGACTTTCCTTGCCCCAGGCCTGAGATGAGCCATTTCTCAAGAGCCCTGCTTTCTCTTGGTGGAGTGTGGTATCTTTTTTTAAAGATTTATTTAATTTATTTATTTCTCCCCACCCCTTCCTTGTTTGCACTTGCTGTGTCTGTTCATCTTCCTTGTTTCTTTAGGAGGTTCTGGGAACTGAATCCAGGACCTCCAATGTGGGAGGGAGGTACCTAATCGCTTGAGCCACCTCCATTCCCTGCTTTGTTGTATCTCTCATTATGTTTTTCTTCTTGTGTCTCTTGCTGCATCAGCTTGCCATGCCTTCCCATCACACCAGCTCACTGTCTTCTTTAGGAGGCACTGGGAACCAAACCAGGGACCTTCCATTTGGTAGGAGGGAGCTCAATTGCTTGAGCCACATCTGCTTCCCTGAGTGTGGTATTTAGAATCTGGATGTATTTTGAAAGTAGAGCCTTAGTGCCTATATATAATAGTTCTGATATATATATTTACACACTCAATAAATTACTATAATGAAATTTATATATTAGTATATTAGTTTTGGCCTTATATTTGAAGTTTCATTTAAGAAGTCATAAAGATATCTCCTTATATTTTCTTTTATTAACATTATAGCTTTACTTTCACATTAAGTCTTCAATCCACTTGGAATTTACCTTTGAATATGATGTTATTTTGATTTTTTAAATTATAGTGAGTGTGGTAGATAGAGTTATGTGCCCCAGAAAAAAACAAAGCATGTTCTTGATCTTAATCTGCATTCCTATGGGTATGAACTCAGTGTAAATGGGACCTCTTGAAGAAGTTATATTCAGTTAAGTATGGCCCAACTGAATGAGAATGGTTTTAATATGGATTCCTGGAGGCTCATAAAGTGGGCATTGCCATGTGACAGGATCAGAGACACAAGCCAAAGAACCCCAAGGATTGCTGGCTGCCACTACCAAAAGGCAAGTCTCACCAATATCTTGATTTTGGATTTCCTGTAGCATCAAAGCTGAGAGCCAATAAATTCCCATTTTTAAGCCATCCCATTGTGTAGTATTTGTGATAGTAGCTCAGGCAAACTAAGACAGTGAGCAAATAAGAAAGTTTCTAAACCCATTAACTAAAAAATTCTTTATCCATTGATTTGTAGTGTCATCTTTACCAATATATATTATTTTAATTGTATACATGTAATTGGCTTTAAGTTTTCTGTCCTATGTCATTGGTCTCTTTGCTTATTCTTACACTAGGAGCACACTTCCTTCCCCATAACTCTGTAGCATGTCTTTTTTTTTCTTTTGTAGCATGTCTTAATACCTAATAGGTGAAATCTTTCATCTTTCCACTTCATTTTCAATGTTGACTTAAAATTCATTGATCTTTATTCTTCTGTTTGAATTTTAGCTTAAAATTATCAGGTTCCTTTAAAAATCCAACTGGAATTTTGATGTGAATTATTTTGAATTTATGAATTTATTTGGGGATATTGTATTTTTATATTAATTAATTGTATTTAAGCACATTGAGTGTTTATCTAGTTACATAATCTTCTCTGTACTTGAAGGGTTTTATATTTTTCTTCATTGAGACCTTGTGCATTATTTGTTAATTCTTAGATGCTTTAAAGATTTTGATATTGTGAATGGTATGTTTTTTTTGCTATATTTCTACTTGATTATTGATGGTGTAGTGAAATACTACTAATATTTTAAGGTTGACCTTTCTGATCTTTCTTATTATTTTTAAGAGTTTGTCTGTTGAGTTTTTTTTTCTAGGGAGATTATCACATCATTAGTAAACAATGATAGTTTTATCTCTTCCTTTATCCATCTTTTTCTTTCCTTATAGTATTGGAACCATGACCTCTGATAACATGTTAAACAGTAAAGATGATGGTGGGCATCCTGATCTTAATCTCAATCTTAAAGGTAATGCATCTAAAATTTCCCCATTAAGTATAATGTCTCCTGTAGGTATTTTTTTTTAAGTTTTTATTTTGAAATACTTTCAAACTTACAGAACAGTTACAAAAATAACACAAACCCCATACAGAGAATTCCAACAAACCCTTACACCCCAGATACCCAGATCCACCAATTTTAACATTTTGCCACATTTGCTGTATCATTCAATCTATTCATCCATCCAATCATCTGTCTGTTTATTAAACCACTTTCTCAACACTTGAGTATATGTTGTATACATTCTGATCCTTGAACACTTAATACTGCCATGTACATTTCCTAAAAAGAAGGATATTTACTTAGGTAACCACCTTAAATGCAGTTATCAAGTTCAAGAAATTTAACATTGATACAAAGTTCGCAGTCTATATTCCAATTTTTTCATATGTCCCAATAATGTCCCTTTTTCCTTTTTCTCCTCCATTGTTAGATCCCATCCAGGATCATGTATTGCATTTAATTGTCATTGTCTCTTTAGTTGCTGCAATGGTTTGAAATTATATGTACCCCAGAAAAACATGTTCTTAAAGTTAATCCGTTCCTGTGGGTGTGAACCTATTTTAAGTAGGACTTTTATATGAGGTTGCTTCAGTTAAGAAGATGTGGCCCACCTCAATCAGGATGGGTCTTAATCCTATTATTGGAATTCTTTATAAGAGAATGAAATTCAGAATAAGAAAGAGAAAGCCACAGGAAGCATGAAGTTGCATCAACAGAACATGGAAGAAAATGGAGAGACCAGAAGATGCTACCATGTGCTTTTCCATGTGACAGAGGAGCCAAGGATTGCTGGCAGCCAGCCCCAGAATGCCACAGTCTTCAAGAAGAAAGCATTGAGTTGATGATATCTTGATTTGGACTTCCTTTTAGCCTGAAGAGAGTAAGGCAGTAAATTCCCATTGTTTAAGACAACCCATTTCATGATATTTGCTTAAGCAGCCTGGGAAATGAAAACAGTTGCTCTTTCTTTTTTTAAAAAATTATCTGGGGGAAGCGGGTGTGGCTCAGTGGATAGAGCCCCCATTTACCATATGGGAGGCCCGGGTTCGCGTCCCGAGGCCTCCTTGTGAGGGCACGCTGGCCTGAGTGGTGTGGTGGGCTGATGCAGCAACCTCACGGCAGGAAGCGGGTGTGGCTCAATGGATAGAGCACCCGTTTACCATATGAGAGGCCCTGGGTTCGCTTCCCCGGGGCCTCCTTGTGAGGGCAGGCCGGCTCGCGCAGCGCCGTGGGCTGATGCGGCAAGAACTCACAGCAAGGGGGAGATAAGCAGACACAGAGAAGACATGCAGTGAATGGACACAGCAGCACAAGCAGCAAGGGGGAGATAAATAAAATAAAAATAAATAAATCTTAAAAAAAAAAAAAATTATCTGGATATAATTATATATATTATATATTAAGTTCCCATCTCAACCACTCCCAAGTATAACATTCAATGGTATTAATAATAATCACAGTATTGCTGTACACTCACCACCTTCCATTTCTAAAACTTTCCCATCTCCCCAAATGAAAAACCTTATACCCATTATGCTTTAAATTTCCTTTCCCCCTGCTCCCCACCCTTGGCAACCTGTACTCTAATTTCTATCTCTGTGAGCTTGAACATTCTCCAATATTTTCTTTTTAGTTCTCATGAGGCTCAAATTTAACATTCTAAATCTATGACAATCTTGTTAGCTTTGATACCAACTTCACTTCAATAGTATACACAAACTAAGTTCCTACACCCCTCTGTGTCCCCACCATTAGGTTGTTTTGTCACAAATAACATATTTATATGTTATGAGACCAAATCCACTGATTTATCATTCAATTTTATACATTTGCTTTTTAGATATTTTAGGAAGTAAAAAGTGGAGTTATAAACCAAAAATACAAGAATACTAATATTTATATTTACCCATGTTGCTACCTTCACTGGAGATCTTTGTCTCTTCATGTGGTTTTGATCTATTTTCTATTGTCTTTTCTTTTCAACCTGCAGAACTGTCCCTAGCATCTCTTGTGGGGCACCAGTCTAATGGTGACTCCCTTAGCCTTTGTTTACCTGGGGATGTTTTAACTCTTACTCATTTTTGAAAGACAGTTTTGCCAGATATAGAAATATTGGTTGGCAAGTTTTTGCTTTCAGCACTTTAAATATGTCATCCCACTGTCTTCTTGCATCCATGGTTTCCAATGAGAAATCAGTACTTAATCTTATTTAGGATTAGTTGTATGTGATAAGTTGCTTCTCTCATGCAGCTTTCAGAAGTCTCTATTATTGGCTTTTGACAGTTTGATTAAAATATGCTGTGGTATGGTCTATTTGGGTTTGTTCTGTTTGGAGTTCATTCATGTATTTCATTAAATTTCATTATTTCTTTGAATATTATCCCTACTCCTTTCTCTTTCTTCTTCTTCTGAAAACGCTAAAATGCATATATTTATACACATGATGGTGTCCCACAGTTTCTTCAGGCTTTTCTTCATTCTTTCTTCTTTCTGCTCCTCTGGCTAAATGATTTCAATTGTCTTATCTTCAAGTTCACCGATTCTTCCCTCTGCCAGCTCCAATCTGCTGTTGAAACCCTCAGGGAATTTTAAATTTCTGTTACTGTGGTCTTCAGCTCTGCTTTGGTTCCTTTTTATAATTTCCATCCCTCTCTTGATATTCTTATTATGTTCATCTATTGTTTTCCTGATTTCCTTTAGCTCTCTGGCCATATTTTCATTTAACTCTTTGAGCATATTTAGGACCATTTTTTTGAGGTACTGGGGGCCAAGGAATGAACCTAAGACCTTGTATGTGGGAAGCTGGTGTTCAACCATTGAGTCACATCAGCTTCCCTGAGTTGGTTTTTTTGTTTGTTTTGCTTGTTGTTTGTTTTTTTCAGGAAGCACTGGGAACCAATCCCATGACTTCCCATGTGGGAGGTGGGCGCTCAACCACTTGAGCCACATCTATGCCCTCTTTAGGACTGTTTTTAAAAAGTTTCTGTCTGGTATGTCCCAGGTCTTGTGTCCTCATTGATGGTTTCTAGTACTTTAATCTTCTCCTTTGCCTAGAAAGTCACTTCCTGTTTCTTTGTATGTTTTGTAATCTTTTGTTGAATCCTGGACATATTGATATTTTAATATGTTATGGCTGGAATTTAGAATCTGAGACATCTGTTCCTTTAGCTTGTATCCAGCTAGTGTTATGACAGAACTTTCCTTGAATACAAGGAGCTAACAGAAAGAAAAAAAAAAAGAGGAAAAAGAAACACCTTTCCCAGTCTTTGCAGATTGACCTGTGTTAGTGCTGTCCTTCTAGTGTTTATCCATACAGTGAGTTTAGAGACTAGCTCCAGGTCAAAGCATAAATCTTTTCTGTGCATGCAGATCCTTTCTGCACATGCATCTTGTTTTGGGCATCTAAGAATTCCCCTATTTATACTGATACAAATGTCCCCTCTTTCCAAGGATACAGTTTCCTCTCAGTCCTGGGCACTTCACTGTATGCCTGACAGCCAGTAATCCCTTGCCCCAGGCAGCACGATTTGACTGCTCTCCCACAGCATTATTTAGGAGAGCTCTTCATGGCCTCTACCATGCAGGGAAAGTTCTGAGATGGTGAGTCCCTCAGGTCACCACCAGACAGATCAGGCCAGACATATATGTTCCCAGTATATGTACAAGGGTTACTCTGCTTCTTCCAGAACCAGGATCAGAGGTCTGCACTGGGAGAATAGGTTGGCTCCATTCCAACCTGTAGAGGGGTTGGAGGGCAGCCTTTTCCCTCATTTAATTCTCACCCTGTTACTGCAGTCCTTTAACTATTTTCTGAATCTTTGAGGAAGATGTTTCTGCCAGTTCTTTTTGGTTGTTCAAAGCTTCTATGAGGGGAGAGAACCCTGAAGCATCTCACTCTGCTATCCTGATCAGTGTGGGGCCAAGTTCTGCTGTAGGGTTTTTTTGTGGTTTTTTTTTTTTGTATGCTTTTAATATGCAAATTTTACCAAGTAAAGGAATTTTCCTAAGAGTATATATTTTTAAAATCAGAAATTTAGGGAAGCGGCTGTGGCTCAATCAATAGAGCCCCCGTTTACCATGTGTGAGGCTCCGGGTTCACTTCCCAGGACCTCCTTGTGAGAGCAGGCTGGCCTGTGTGGCGTGGTGGGCTGATGCAGCAGGACCTCACAGCAAGGGGGAGATAAGCAGACATGGAAGAAACACACAGCGAATGGACACAGTAAAACACAGGCAGCAAGGGGGGGATAAATAAATAAATAAATAAATCTTTAAAAAAAGTGCAAAGTAAATGCACACAGAAAGCACAAGCTGTAAGGGCGGGATAATTAAATAAAACTAAATCTTAAAAAAAAAAAAAAAGAAATTTATATTGAACTTTATTGAATGCTATAGTCAGTTTAATGGTGGCTCCCTAAAAGATAAGTCCTTGCCTTAATACTTGGACCCTATGATTGTTACCTTATTTGGAAAAAGAGTCTTTGCAGGTGTAATTAAGTTAGGGATTTTGAGATGAGGTCATCCTGGATTACCCAGGTGTGCCCTTGTGGTAGACTGAGGCTTTTATGGACCCCAGAAAACCATGTCCTTAGAGCTAATTCATTCCTATGTATGTGAACCTATTATAGGTGGGACCCTTTGATTAGATTACTTCAATAGGTCATGACCCAGGTTGGGTCTTAATCCTCCTACTGGAGTCTTTTGTAAACAGGATGAATATGGAGAGAGAGAGACAGAAAAAGCCACAGGAGCAGAGAAAGAAAACCACAAGAGCAAGAAGCTGAAATCAATGGAATCTGGGAGAGAGGAGGCCAGAAACTGAAACAATGAAACCTGGAAGTGAAGGGAGATACCAGCAGATGCCACCATATTCTGGGGTTTGGGGAGAAAGCATCACCTGATGATGCCTTGATTTGGAAACTTTCATGGCCTTAGAACTGTAAGCTTGCAACCTAATAAGTACTCATTGTAAAAGCCAACCCTTTTCTGGTATATTGCCAGAAAATATTGCTGGCAGCCAATATTTTAAATCTTTATATTAAATATTTATATTTAATATCTTTAAATATTTATAAATCTTTAAAACAGCCCTAAATACAATGAAAATTGTTCTTATTAGAGACAAAAAAGGAGAAGATACAGAGAAGAGAAGCAGTCCACATGAAGATGGAGGCAGAGATTGGAGTGATACAGCCACAAGGAATGGCGACAGCCACCAGAAGCTGGAAGAGGCAAGGAACAGATTCTCCGCTAGAACCTTTAGAGGGAGCACAGCCCTGATGACAATGTAATTCAGGACATTTGGTCCCTGAAACTGTGAAAGAATAAATTTCTTTTGTTTTCAGCCACCAAGTTTGCAGTAATTTTTCACAGCAGCCCTAGGAAACTAATATAAATTCTTTTTGTATTATTTGATTTTTAGTTTTTAGTGTTTTTTCACATAGCCAGTATAGTCAGTGTTCAGTGCCACTGACACAGTATCAAACAGTTGCACATATTTTTAAATAAGAGGATAGTCACATGGAAATTATGTGTTTACAACTTTATTCAAAGGGCTTAAGTAGTAAGATGCACAAAATAAGCTTTCTAGTGAAACTATTTACTCTGAGGCTGCCTTTAGAGATATACCAGTCTAATTCTGTAGCTTCTTCCATCACAAAAGCCTTTAGGCCCAGATTTCTAGAGAATGGACACTACGTATGTGAATCAAGGATTAGGGAATTAAATCAAAAGTAATACACTTAACTTTGAGGCCTCTACTTTTAGAAATGAATGAGTGTAAAAGCATGTTTGTAGTAATTCAGGGACCTCAAAATGAATATTATACTTAGCTTATTATCTACAAAAAATTATCACATATGGACATTCTCTTGTTTTCTATCAGATAATTCATAGTAGAGAGAAACTCTATGTATGCAATATAATAATGCAAATCTTTTCCAAATTGTGAGGGAATTTATTCTAATTAGAAATGTAACCACTTTAGAAGGTCAATGTGGGGTGACCTTCAGTAGTGGATATCAATTTACTCAGCACCAGAGAACTCATACTGGTGAAAACATTATGAAGGTAAGGAATGTGAGACTATGTTTAGATTTAATTCACTCCTTACTGCAACTTAGAGAATTCATGCTGCTGAGAAACTTTATGAATGTTTGGGATGTGAGAAAGCTGTTATTTGCATAGACAGTTTAGTTAACACCAGAGAATTCATACTGGTGAGAAATCCTATGACTATGAAGAATGTGGAAAGGACTTTGGTTATAACTGATTTTTTTGCTGTTAACCAAAGAATTCATACTGATTATAAACTTGAATGAAAGGAATGTAGGAAAATCTTTATTGTCCATGGATAACTTACTCAACATCATGGAATTTATGTAGGTGAGAAATTCTTTGTATGGAAGATATATGGAAAGAAGTACAGTCATAATCCAGTCTTTACAGCACATTGGAGGATTTGTACTGGTGAGAAACTTAACAAATGTAAGGAATTTGGGAAATGTTCTATTGTTTATAGTCAATTTAATCAACACCAGAGAATTCATACTGACACAAAACCCTTTGAATGTAATGAATGCCAAATTATCTCTAGACTTAATTGAGTCCTTTATTCACACCAAGCGATTTATGCTGGTGATAAACTTTATGAATGTAAGAAATGTGGTAAAGTCTTAACTGTCTGTTGACAAGTTACACAATTTAAGAGAATTCATACTGGTGAGAAAGTGAATGTGATAAAAACTTGGAAATATATTTAGACTTAATTCAATTCTAACTCTCCATTAGAGACTTCATCCTGGTGATAAAATATGAATGTAAGAAATATAGTAAAATTTTCATCATTGTGTGTTGACAATTTACTCAATATCAGAGAATTCATACAGGTGAAAAATTCTATGAATGTAAAGAATGTAAAATGTCTTTAGACTTAAATTGAAGACTTCCTGCAAATTAGAGAATTCACACTGGTGATAAACTTTATGAATGTAAGAAATTTGGAAAGTATTTTGTGTGTGCTCATTATCAGAGAACTCATACTGGTGAGACATCTGATAAATGTGAAAAATGTGGGAATATGTGTAGACTTAATTCAGTCCTTAAAATTTATTAGAGAATTCATACTGGTGAGGGACTTTATGAATATAAGAAATGAAGAAAAGCCTCTCTTGTGTGTGGAAAACTTACACACCACCAGAGAACTCACACTGGTGAGAAATCATAGGAACATAAGGAATGAGGGAAGATCTGTAGACTTAATTGAATCCCATTTGCACTCCAGAGATTTCATACTGGCAATAAATTTTATGAATATAAGATACGCAGTAAGTCTTTACTGTGTGTGGACTTACTCAACATCAGAGAACTTGCATAGGTCAAAGATTCTATGAATATAAGATATGTGGGAAGATGTTCAGACATAATTCAATCTATAGTGGCATTAGAGAATTCATACTGGTTAAAACTTTATTAATGTAAGGAATGTGGGAAAATCTTTGTGAATTCAACATCTGAGAACTCATACTGGCAAGAAACTCTATATAATTAATGTGAGAAGGTCTTTAGACTTAACTGGGTCATTTCTGTATACCAGAGGATTTATACTGGTAATAAACTTTATGAATGTAAGGAATCTGGGAAAACCTTTAGAATGCATGGACAACTTACTTGAGATTAGAGTATTTATATTGGTGGGAAGCTCTTGGAATGAAAACAATTTGAGAAGGATTTTAGATATAACTTAAACTTTACCACATGTCAATGACTTTATATTGGTGGGAATTATCATGAACGTAAGGAATGTGAAAAAAGCCTTTAGTCAAAGGAGACACCTTAATATGCAAAAAAGAATGAATATTGATGAAAAATATATAAATATTTTAAAAGTAGAAAGACATTAAGTAGTAGTTATCAAATAACTCAACCTCAAAAAATTGGTACAGGGTAGAAACCTTATGTTTTAATTTCCTAGGCTGCTGAAAGCAAATACTATGAAATGGTTCAGCCTGAACGATGGGAATTTATTAGCTTATACTTTTGAGGCTGAGAAAATGTCCAAATCAAGGCATCATCAAGGTGATGCTTTCTTTCTGAAGACCAGCTGCTGCTGATTCTTGGCTTCTCTGCTGCATGGCAAGTCACATGGCAACATCTTCTGGTCTCTCCTTTCTCTTCTGGGTTTCATTGATTTCAGTTTCTTGCTTCTGTGGTTTTCTTTTTTATCTTTTTGTATTCATTCCATTTACAAAGGACACCAGTAATACCTTAACTAAAGTAGTCTTGTCAAAAGATACTACTTAAAATGGGCTTAAGGAATGGATTACCTTTAAGAACATGTTTTTTCTGGGGTACATACAGTTACCACCATACCTTATGAATTTAAGGTATTTGGAAAGGCATTTATTTATGTTAGAGATCTTAATTTTCATGAAGTAATTCATTGTGGTTAGAATAAATATAAGGAATGTAGGAAGGCCTTATGAAACACTTACAGCTTTCTCAGCATGAGAGATTTCATAATATAATTTAATTAACCTAAGAAATCCTTCACTATTCATAATTCAGCTTGTAGAATATTGGAATATCTAAACTAGAAGAAATTTGGAGAATGTAGAAATTCTGCATGCTAACTCAAGATCTTATCTCTCTAACTGGCAAAATATTACCAGGTACAATTTGGAAGTGTAGTGTTACTCTGTAGGACATTTGATATGGACTAGATTGTTCATTTGAGAAGCACATTATAACAAAAAGAAAATAAGGTTCTACTTACAATGGTTTGCTTTCTTTAATTGGTATGAAGAAGTTTTCAAATAGAATTTGGAATTAAAAATTGCCTCATTAGATAATTCTTTAGCTAAAGCCAATGAAAACTAAGAGAAACTTAAAACTGTCTCACTTGTAGATCCCCTCCTTTTCCTATTTCTTGTTCACCCCTCATTGATTCCATTCCTTACTTTTAAAGCCTCCTCCTTTTCTTTAATTCATAGAATTACCTCAATGCCCCTTAAAATTGAATTTCCATAATGGGAAGTCACCAACATATAATTATGATTATATTTTCAAGTCATTGTTTGTACTTCCTCTATCCCAAAATGGAAAGTGAATTCATACTTCTTTTAGGAACATAAAATGCAAACCTCCCTTACCTCTACCAATTAGGTCACATTTTCATGTGACCAGGAGATGCAAAAACTTACTTGGAAAAAGTTAATTGAAGAACCCAGGAATAATTTAAAAAATAAGTTATCCTACAGTACACTTCCATTGCCCCCAAACACCCCCTCTTCAATTTCTTCTATTCCTCCCTCCCCCTCCCCTCAGGGCCCACAGAGACCACCAGGCTTCACTCCTTGAAGGACAAGATTCTTAGATACTTGCAACAACGCTGAGGGCTGGACACATTAGTCTGTCCTTCCCTATTAGGAATTGCCTATGCCCTCAAGAGACTCACACCCCCCTCTGTTTGAGAACATAACGGGCCTCCCCAGCATGGGATTCCAACTCCTTCCCACTCATTATATGGGTCTCGCCTCACTGATACAGTACACTATGACAAAATGATCACTCGCACATTCTCTAGAAGACTGTCCCAGGTGTGCCCTGTCCCAAATTCCCCCCATTCAACACCCTAAACCAGTAACACTTCCTTGTCATATTGCCAGTAAAGTTTTCTCAACATTGTAGTTTCACCCACGTACCCACCTATCCCCAGTGTTCACCTATTCCCTCCCCCAACCCTCCACCCAGTTCCTTGGACCATCCAAGCCATACTCCCCACCCTACCCCCCTGTCAAGCTTGCACCACCCAACACAATAGTAACCCTACATCCCTGTCATATCTCTTCACTGCACAACTACTCACTTCTACCTTATCATAGATTTTGCTCATATGGGCATTGGCTCACAACCTTCTTTTCCCTTCCTATTTCCTGTAAAAAATGTGGGATATGTGGGAAGTGGGGCTTACGGGAATCCCCTATACTTTTGTGTAACATTTATGTAATCTAAATACCTTTTTTAAAAAATAAAAAATAAATTTAAAAAAAGAATACATGGCTAATCTAGCAAATTCAGACATTGCCTAAGTAAATATCTCTTTATGTATTTTGCACAAGCTGCTTCATTTTAAAATGGATATAAAGCAGTGCTTAATAATAAAAAGAGTGTAAAAATAAGTTTGTAATAAGGTTTGTAGAGTCAGAATAGAAAAGCTGTTGTCCTAGTGAGGAATAAGCTGTTCACTAGCAGTGGAGACATGCAAGTTTCTTGTTTTGAATTTACTTACCCCCACTTCTTAAAACAGTGATAATGAAACTCTGTTCACAACTTCACTTTCATACATATCAGCTGAATTATTTTTATGTATATTTCTACAATGTGTAAATATTTTTCAGGTTTTAAGAAAGTCAATCAAAGCTTTATTCACAACATATACTTAGTCTAGTTGCCCTAAAACTTTTCTGGAACAATGTAAACTCATGTGTGGATATTGTCTTTTGGTCTGGGTGGTCTTGCATAGAAGTTAGAAAATAAGCAAAGAGGCATATACCAAACATTTACAATGGTTATTTTTGGATGGTGGAATTGCCAGTGATTTTTCTTTTTTCCATTTTTCTTTCTATTGTTCTTCAAGTTTTGTACACTGACCACTGATTAATGTTCAAGTGTAGAAAATAAAGCCATAAAAGTTCTCAAAGTGAAAAAAAAATAAGTTATTCTAGCTTAAAAGAAAAGAAATAAATTATCTTCTTTCTGAAGAATTATATAGGGGTTCAAGGGATACTATAGCACTCACTTTCCAGCAATCCATTTATATGAGCAAGAAGAACTATCTTTAATAATGGAAGGGCAAAAATGAACTTTCCTGATAGATCTTGGTGTTATTCTGTCAACTATAAATCTATTTTGAATCCTGTCCCCCAGAGTCACAAAACTACCTAGTAATTGTATCAGTTGGCCAGAGGGGTGCTGATGCAAAATACCAGAAATCTGTTGGCTTTTATAAAGGGTATTTATTTGGGGTAGAAGTTTACAGTTATCAGGCCACAAAGCATAAGTTACTTCCCTCACCAAAGTCTGTTGCCACATGTTGGAACAAGATGTCTGCTGATGTCTGCAAGGGTTCAGGCTTCCTGAGTTTCTCTCTTCACGGGGCTTGTTTCTCTCTGGGCTCAGCTGCTTTGCTTTCTCCACAAGGCCAGTTGTGGGCTATCAGGTGAACAGCTCATCTCTCTTCCTGGGACTCTGCTGTGTCTAATGGAGCCTTCTTTCCTTCCTCAGGTATCTGCTTTTCTGCAACTTCAAAACATGGGTCACCTTTCCTCCAGTTTCCAATAATAGTTTCATCATTTACTTCTAAGGCATCATAAAAAGTCTCTTCAAAGCACTCTAGGCTGTTTCTGTCCAACATCTCACAATTCCTCCAAAAAATACCCCTTACCCATTTATAAAACCATTCCAGCATTTTGGTAATTGCAAAAGCACAACCCCACTCCTGGTACGAAATTCTGTATTAGCCAAAGGGGTGCTGATGCAAAGTACCAGAAATCTGTTGGATTTTATAAAGGGTATTTGGGGTAGAAGCTTACAGTTTACCATGCCGTAAAGCATAAGTTACTTCCCTCACCAAAGTCTGTTGCCATGTGTTGGAGCAAGATGGCTTTCAACATCTGCAAGGGTTCAGTCTTCCTTTCCCTCTTAAGGCTCTTTGGTCCCAGCTTCTTCCAATATCTGCTGTAGGCTGGGATCATTCTCGTCTCTCTCCCAGGGCTCATTCCTTTCTGGACTCAGCTGCTCTGCTCTCTCTACAAGGCCAGCTGTAGACTATCAGGCTAATGGCTCATCTCTCTTCCCAGGGCCTCTTCCGTGTCTAATGGAGCCTTCTATCCTTCCTCACGTATCTGCTTCTCTGTGTGTTTACTTCCCAGGGCTCCATTATTAAAACTCCAACCTTCCTTCTCTGCAGCGCAGTTTCTCTTTGAGATGTGGCCCAATCAAAGCCTTAATTATTATTTAATCAAGTAAAAGTGAAACCTCTGAATCTAATACAATATAATATGCCCAAAATAAAAGACCAGTTCACAAACATAATCCAATATCTACTTTTGGAAATCATAAACAATGCCAAACTGCTACAGTAATGATTTTCAACACCCCTCAAACTCTTTCCATCACCCATTTTATAACTGTGACTCTTGACTTTCTCCTTAGCCAACTTCCATTTCTTTTCTGTGGGACTACTACAGTAAATTTAGTAAGGAGAAATTTTGAAAAATGCTCTTTAAATGATTTCTAGAAACACCTTAGGATTCTTCTGTATATGTCCATTAATAGTTCAACTGCATATCCTGTTTGCTCATCTCTATATGATTAAAACAATTACAGTTTAAGGATTTATGTGAGGTTTATGGTTCCCTCTGCACAATTGTTCTATTCGTGTAGGAAATGTCCTAAGGACCTAACTGGCCTCCACCTCCAAGCTTTCAATAGTCCCTTCTTTTGTTTCATTTTTATATATTAGAGGATAATGTCTTCTCAGACATGAGTAATTTTCTCCTGTGAGATGCTTTTGTGAGCTCTTCAGAGACATCCTTATCATTTGGTGACTATGGCATGCAGTTCCACGATTTGGGTGAAGCTATACTCAACTTGCTTCATTGGATTCTTGCCACATTTCATGTGGCCCTTTTGATCAGGTTCTCTTTAAAGATGACTTTATCTTTGCACATTCTTTTAGGGGCCACATCTGACCCACAGAAACCTATTCCTAATTTCTATTATCAATGGAAGTACAACACCCTCCTCCCATGGCCCTCTCCCATCCAGTCATTTAAACAACCCTTTCCAAATAATTCTCCACTACTGTTTTCACCTCATGGATGCTTAACTTTAGCTTGTAGAACCCAAAGATATATAATAGGCTGGGAGGCCCAAAATAGTTTTGGACTTCCTTCTCTGCAAGTCCTGCATGGATGGTTTGGCATCTCACTTTATAATGTGGAGGTACTATTGTTCCTAGCTTTGGGACCTCAACTGAGCTCAGATAAGAAGAGCCCTATTTTAGTATTCTATATTAATTATTAAAGAATATGTTTTTAGATAATTAGGAAGATAGACCATGAATTCATTTATTCTATTTAATTTTTTCTTTTCCTGCTAAATTGTCACACTAAATTTAGTATTTTCAAAAATTTAAAATACAATATATAATATGATCCTGCCTTATAAAATATTATCTATACATATTTATTCATTAAATAATATTAAAGTATAAGACAATAAAAATACTAAGTGAATACAAATAAAAGCAAAGTAGTTGGGTGGGGGTAGAGGAAACAAAATTCAAGGGCATACTATAAAATAAGACAAAGGGAAATTAAGTGATAAAGAAATATATAATTTTTAAGGAAGATATAATGGTCATAAATCCTTTTAACAGCTTTTTTGGGATAGAATTCACATACCATACAAAAAATTCACCCACTTAAAGTGTAAAATCCAACGACTTTTAGTAATATTCACAGAAGTATGCACCCATCACCACAATTAATTTTGAACATTTTAATTAACCCATAAAGAAACCTTACACTCCTTAGCCATCACCCCCAATCCCTTCTTCACCTCCTCCAGATTTAGGCAACCACTAACATACTTTCTGTCTCTAAAGATTTGCTTATTCTGGACATTTCATATAAATGGAATCATACAATATATTGTCTTTTGGAACTGGCTTTTTCTACTTAGCATAATGTTTTCAAGGTTCATCCATGTTGTTGCATGTATCCATACTTCATTTCTATTTACTGCCAAATAATATTCTATCATATGGATATGCCATATTTTATTTATCCATTCATCACCTGATGGATATTAACATTAGTTGATGGACCATTCGTAAATAGATGGGTTTTTTCTACTTTTTAGCTATTATGAATAATACTCTTATGAACATTCATGTACATCTTTTTCTGTAGGCATATGTTTTCATTTCCCTTGCGTATATATCTAGGAGTGGAGTTGAAGGATCATATGATAACTCTATGTTAAATCATTTGAAGATGTGCCAGACTGTTTTCCAAAACAGCTGCACCATTTTGTATTCCCAACAGCAATGTCTGGTGGTTCCAATTTCTCTACATTCTTGTCTACTCTTATCATTATTTGTTGTTTTGATTATAGCCATCCTATTGGGTATGAAGTGAAATCTTGTGGTTTTCATTTACATTTCTCTGATGGATAATAATATTGAACATCTTTTCATTTGCTATTGGCCATTTGCATATCTTTGGAGAAATGTCCATTCAGATCATTTGCCTTTTTAAAATGGGGTTATGTGTCTTTTTATTATTGAATTGTAATAGTTTTTTATATAGTCTAGATACAAGTCCTTTATAATATATATGATTTACAATTATTTTCTCCCATTATATGCATTGTTTTTTTACATTATTGATGATGCTTTTAAGCATAAAAGTTTTTAATGGGATAATGTACAATTTATCTGTTTTTTCTTTTGTTGCTTGCTTTTGGTGTTATATCTAAGAAACCAATGTCTAATCCAAGATCACAAAGATTTATACCTATGTTTTCTTCTAGGGGTCTAATACCATTCTTTTGCATGTAGTTATTTAGTTGTCTCAGGTCATTATTTGAAAAAAACACTTTACCCCCCCTTTAATAGTTGTAGCAACTTTGTCAAAAATTAATTGAGGAAAGTGGATGTGGCTCAAGCGAATGGGCTCCTGTCTACCAAATGGGAGGTCCCAAGTTCGATTCCTGTGGCCTCCTGGTGAAGGCAAGTGGGCCCATGTGGACAGCTGGCCCACATGGAGAGCTGATGCAACAAGATGATGCAACAAAAAAGAGACACAGAGGAAAAAGACAGTGAGAGACATAACAAATCAGGGAGCTGGCTCAAGCGATTGAGTGCCTCTCTCCCACGTCAGAAGGTCCCAGGTTCGGTTCCCGGTGTCTCCTAAAGGGAAGATGAGAAGAGATGACAAGCAGACACAGAAAAACGTGCGGTGAATGGACGCAGAGAGCAGACAGCGAATGCAAGTGGCAAGGGGGGGGTGGGATAAATAAGATAAAAATAAGTCTTTCTAAAAAATTAATTGACCAAGCCTAGAATTACCATATAAGCCAACAATTCCACTCTTAGGTGTATGCTCCAAAGAATTAAAAACAAAAACTTGTACATGAATGTTCATAGAAGTGATAGTCACAGCCAAAAGGTGGAAAGAGCCCAAATGTCTATCCACTATGAATGGATAAACAAAATGTGGCATATCCTACAATGGAATTTTATTCAGTTATAAAAAGGAGTGAGGTACTGATTCATGCTACAACATGAATGAATCTTGAAAACATTATGCCAGGCACAGAAAGTCATGTATTAGTCAGTCAAAGGGGTGCTGATGCAAAATACCAGAAATCTGTTGGCTTTTACAAAAGGTATTTGTTTGGGGTAGAAGCTTACAGTTACAGGCCATAAAGCATAAGTTACTTCCCTCACCAAAGTCTGTTGCCATGTGTTGGAGCAAAATGTCTGCTGATGTCTGCCAGGAGTTCAGGCTTTCTGGGTTCCTCTCTTCCCAGGGCTTGTTTCTCTCCAGGCTCAGCTGCCCTGCTCTCTTCACAAGGCCAGCTGTAGACTATTAGGCAACTGGCTCTGTCTTTCTTCCCAGAGCTTGATTATCTCCGGGCTCAGCTGCTCTGCTCCTTTGTGTGCTTACTTCCTGGGTTCCAGCTCAAAACTCCAACCTCCCTCCTCTGCAGTGCAGTTTCTCTGAGTCCCTGCCCACCAAGGGGGCAGGGACTCAACGTCCTCCTGACGTGACCCAGTCAAAGCCTTAATCATTATTTAATCAACTAAAAGTGAAACCTCTGAATTCAATATAATCTAATATGCCCAGAGGAAAAGACCAGTTCACAAACATAATCCAATATCTATTTTTGGAATTCGTAAACAATATCAAACTGCTTCAGGTCACAATTGTATGATTCTATTTATATGAAATATCCAGGATTGGCAAATCCATATAGACAGAAAGAAGATTAGTGCTTACCAGGGGCTGGGGGAAAAGGGAATAGGAAGTGACTACTTAAGGTGTATGGGTTTTCCTTTTGGGGTGATGAAAAAGTTCTGGAAGTAAATAGTGGTGATAGTTGTACAGTAGTGTAAATGCCCTCAATGCCACTGAATTGTACATTTTAAAATTGTTAAAATGGTAAATTTTATGCTTTATGTATATTTTACCACAAGAAATATAAATCAATAACATTTTTAACAGATTAAAATAATTAATTTTAAATATGAAGGTTTATTTCTTGACTCTAATTCTATTTCATTAATCTATTTGTCTATCTTTATGCCAGTGCCACATCCTCTTGATTATTGTAGCTTTGAAATCTTCAAGTGTGAGTCCTGCAATATTTTTCTTTTTAAAGATTGTTTTGGCTATACTGGGTTCCTTGCATTCCCATATGAGTTTTAGGATCAGATTTTCAGTTCTGCAAAGGAGTCAGCTGGGTTTCTGATAGAGATTGCATGGAATCTGTAGATCAATTTGGGGAGTATGGCCATCTTAATAATATTAAGTCTTCTGATCCATGAATATGGGATGTCTTTCATTTTATTTGGATGTTTCATTTCTTTCAACAAGTTTTGTTGTTTTCAAATATAAGTTTTGCACTTTTTTCTGATGCTATTGTAAATGGAATTTGATTTTTTATTTGTTCCTTGACACTGTATAGAAATACAATTGATTTTTGTATATTGATCTTGTATCCTGAAACCTTGCTTAATTCATTTTTTTAAAAAGATTTATTTATTTATTTATTTATCCCC
>JAQZBX010028821.1:0-27624 GCA_029593785.1 Cabassous unicinctus
TGCTGATAGTCCTGAGGCTGGGTGGCAAAACAAATTTAAAAAGTCTAGAGGTCAGAATCAGAGGGGAGATGATACAAATGCTAAAAGGAACACATACAAAGTGTCTGGGGGAGAAAGTGTGTCAAACTGGGAAAATAGTATGTTCTTATATTACTGCAGTAGCAGCCACCAAATTGAGCCTTCAAGTGGCATTTCCTCTTCTTTCAGATTTTTCCTCATATTGCAGCCAAGATGCCTTTTTTATTACACAATATTTACTTTATTATTCCATAAATCCGTCATTGGTTCAACAGTCTTTCTTGATAAAATCCTTAGCATGGCATACATGGTCATTTGAGTTTTGGCTCCTCTTTTAGTTTGGTTAGAGCTGCTGAGAGCACCAAGAATAGTTGGGCTTTTATACAAGGAATTTATTAAGTTAAAACCTTAATGTTTTTAGGCTGTGAACAAGTCCAAATGAAGGCATCATTAGAAATGCTATCACCTAAGGTTGGCTTTAGTGATCCTGGAGTCGTCCTATGTGGCAAAGCACATGGAAACATTTGCTTCTCTTCTGGGTCTTTTTGTTTCAGCTTCTGGCTGCTCCTTCTGTAGCTCCCTCTCTCCCACTCTCCTCTTTGATCTCCTGGGCTCCTTCACTCCATGTCTGCAGCTTTTCTCTTTGTGTCTGCTAGTTTTAGTCCTCCAATTCTAAAGGACTCCAGCAAGATGCTTCAAATTGTTGTAGCTTATATTTTTAGTCTCTATATTGATTTTCACTGCATCATTCTTTCCCTTGCCACATGTTTAACCATGTAGACTACAGCTTACTAAATACACCATGACCATTTAACTAGAGTCATTGAACATTCTTCTCCTTTTGACTTCAGTTTGCCAATTTCTACGAGCCCTTAGGACTGTACATTCATTTCATTGGCTCCAAGACAGAAAATGTTCCTAATTCCTTCCTCATCCTAGCTCAGCCTCTGTGTGTTATCAGTCCTATTGATCTACTTTGCTTCTATACATCATTATGTTAAACATATTACACTTTATTGAAATCACACGCATTACTGTTTTTCTTCCACTAAAGGATATGTTTTATATGAAATGGATTTTGTTTAATTCATTATGTCCCTCATACAACTATTGCTATGCCTAGAACAGTATTTGCTGAAATCATGTAATTCTCTTTTCAACTTGCAACAGAGATATTTAAAGTAGATTAAATGGAATATAATCATAAGTGTGCAAAGGTTTATTTGTTACTGTTGTTTGAGCACCAACTCTTTATATTCTTTATTTAATTGGTAATTCAGGAAGTGACCAAATACATATATTAGGCAAAGTTCAATATTAATATGAGAAATGAAAATGAAAATTAATAAGTGAGTTGCTGTAGAAATATATTCATTTACCATCTTTGAACATTTGTGGACTTATTTTTGAAAGAATGGAGGATGAAATAAACAATCTCAAAGTACATTAAAACTATCAATTTACTTTCCGTTAGTGTCTCCTTTACTGCATTTATACAATAGGGACTTCATTTAATTTATGTTAAGACCCTGCCACTTATAGGTGTTTATATTTCTCACTTGTAAGAGAAAAACAAATTTATGCTTTCAACTACTATTTTTATAGGGGAATTTTGTACTTCTGGATTATATTTTTAAATTTTTACCAATTGATTTGCAATTTAGTTGATAATAAGACATCATTTAATATGAGAGGAGATCCAAGATGGCAGAGCAGGGAAAGGCAGGCTAAGCTCCTCCTCCATAAATTGTGGGAAGGTAGGTAGGCTTGCTTGAGAGAAGGGAGCATGCAGGACAATGGGGGCAATTGGAGAGAGAAGCTAGATAGGTGTTTTTCAATGGGATAGTGGAGAGGGAAGCAGAGTAATTGATTTGGCTTGAAGACCACTGCTCAATCATCTCTGAGTGTGAGGAAGAAACCCAGGGACCAGGTTTCCAATGGCCAGCAGGCTCCTGAGGTGGGGAAACTGTGGAGCAAACAGGTGTGGGGAGTGGCACCCAGCCAGTTCAGGGAGCTTGAGAAGTGGGGAGAAGGGGATATAGGGCTGGTGGATGGGCCTTGAGCCAGTTCCCAAGAAAAGAAGAAACACCAGCCTGTGCTGAAGATCAAGGAAGAAGGAAAGGGGAAGCTAATCAGATGAGCTCTCACACCCACCTTCCCTGGATGAGAGAGGAAATGGGTAAGTGATGGGGTGGGCTGGCAAGTGCCCAACAGCCCCGTTGAGAGAGGAGCTGGAAGTTGAAGTATGGAAGCTATCAGATGTGCAACCATCCTCCGGGAAATGGGGAAAGGGAGAGGCAAAAGGTGAGCTGTCGAGTGCCCAACAGCCCAGAATAGAAGGGAGCCAGGGTCATGCACTGAGTTACCAGACACCCAACCAGCTCCCTGGGGGAGGGTAATTTCTGGTACAAGCATCCTCGTGACAGAAAATTTAGACTGAGTTTTTTATTTATTTATTTTTTATTACTTATTCTTTTTTTCTTTCTCTTCATCCAAGTACCTTACTTGCAGAGGACAGGGTACAGGATGATTGATTGCTGAGCACTGGTAGTATGAGAGGGTTGCTAGTGGCCACATAGGGAGGCAAGGTTTTTTTTTAATTTTTCACCATTTTTTTTCTTATTTCTTTTTCTCCCTATTTTCCTTTTTTCTTTATTTTTAAAGAAGTTTTGGATTACGTAAAAGTTACAACAAAATATAGAGGGTTCCCATAGTCCCCAACCCTCCCCTCAGGTTTTCCCCTATTAATACTGTCTTTCATTAGTGTGGTATTTTTGTTATAATTGATAAACAAATAGGGAAGCATTGCTACTGTCTATGGTCTTTAGTTTAAATTATGATTTACACTTTGCATCACACAATATTATAGGTTTTGACAAAATGTATTATGGCCTGTATCCAATATTGCAATATCATGCAGAACAATTCTAAAGAAAGAAAAATACCCATGTTACAGTTATTTTCCCCTTTCCCTTTCCTCAGAATCTTTGGTAACCACTGTCTTTATAACAATGTTACAAGTTATTCTATTACAAGAAAAATAATAATTATACTTTGTTCCATAATTTCATTGTCCTTTTATGTTTGTTCATTCCTCTGTCTTGAGGATTTTGGGATTGTGAGGCCAACTCTGCTTCCAACTAAGTTGGTGCCTAGATCCCATGAGTCAGATGGATGGAACTATCTTGCTCAGAGTTATAAATAATCTCTGTTTTCTGGAATGGATGTTTTCCATCATCATTCTTTTGTTAGCTGTCCTGGGCAAGTCTGATGAACTGGAGAGTAGGTGTTGGCTGCAACTCTGCTGAGATTCAGGGTTTAAGTAGAATAGGAATAGCCAAAATATTGAAGACTCTGGGACATATATTTAAGTGGTACCATGCTTATTATAGGTTCAAATAAAATAGGCAAAAGAACCATGTATAGGAAAATTATGAGTGAGTCTAACTCTGCTACCTTGGGGACATAAGTTATCATATATTCCAAGGTAAGCCCTACAGACTAGGTGCTGATTTGCTGGGGTTGAATGCCCTGCTTATACTGTCCAGACATCTCTAGAGCCTTCAGACTTGAGGCATGTTTACTATGGAAGTCAGAGAGATCTTCCAAAGACATACATACGTGTAGCCTATGGAATGAAATCCTGACTCATGTTTGAAATCTCTTAGCCATAAAAACTCATTTGTATTTACTACTTTCCCATTTATTCAAGGTATTTTCCAAATGCATTGCTATCTGACACTTGGTAGTACTCAGTCTTTGTCAGAGAAGCCCATCCCTAGGCATCATGCCCCATGCCAGTGGAAAGGCAGTGAGCTTTTATGCTGAGTTTGGCTTAGACTGAGGCCACATATGAGTAACAAGGAGATGTTCAGTAGGTAACTCTTAGGCAAAAATATGACTAGGCTAAGTTTCAATTTTATAACAAAAAGCCTCATAACTATAAGCATTAATAAGATATTATTAATAAGATTAATAAGATATTATTAAATGACCCTTCTTAGAATCCACAAGCAGGACTAGGATAAAATTTGTGTTTTGGGCATTATGAATCCATAAATCAGGGAAATCACCTAGTCTGGACATACTAAGCCTACTGTGACCTAAAGCATAACAGTAATAGCTAGCATTTGCATGGTCTTAATAACCACCAGCCTTTCATTTCTCTGTGTTTACATGTGTTAGATTATTTCATACTAATACTAAAATCTATGTGAGGGATAGAGTCCTCTATATTTTCAGATGGTTAAAGTGAGGCATGGAGAGTTCAAATGAAACATCCAAGAACACATGGTCAATAAAGGATGAAACTGAGACTCAAACACAGGACATAGGCTAGAGTCATTGAAAGTGCCACTTACCAACTCCCATGGAACTGCCACCTACTAACCCACTTTTCAGTGTAGGCACTCCCTTACTGGACTGAAGAAATTTTTAAGTTTCTACTTCAGTTTTGTTCAAATGCCCAACTCCTCATGTTTATTCATGGGAGGCTTGTTGCATAGTGAGATATGTTACTGTTTCTTCTCCCCCTTGCAGCACTTAAAAAAATCTGAATATTTCTATCCAGGGAGCATGCTAGGCCTCCATTTTAAGATGAAGCATAACCACCCCAGTCAGATGAGAGGTTTGGGAGAAGGAAATATCTCATCACATTTAGTTATCAATCTCTGTACTTTTTTTCTCTCCCACAACAGACAGCAACTTTTTTTGAGGACAGGGAAAAGTTTCAATTCATTTTTCTTTTATAATCTCACTCCTCTCACCAAAATATGCTTCTTTGACTGATGCCATGTTTTTCTTGTTGCCACATTTAGATTCAAACTGAGCCCACGGAACTGAGCTATGTCAGTGATGATGTCACACAAGGGTGACTGGGAACCTTGGTGCTCACTCAACTCCCAACTGCTCCTCTGTGAAGTTAAAAATCTCCGACCTCCCTGTGGGAGAGTGATTTCTGCTGTAAACTGACAGATATTCAGGACTAAATCAGAGTCCACACCTCAGGAAATGTTGAGACAGCACTTACAACTAGGACAAGTGGTAAAATCTTTCAGAAACTGTTCTTTTTGGTTCACATTCACCTAGATAAGTTGAAACAACAATCTGGGAAGAAGAGACATTTCTCTAAAATTTTAGGTGAGGATGGAAGAAAAATTGACTGACGGGAGCTGGACAATGAGGGGTCTGATTCTCCCTGTCCAGATTTCCCATGATTTCTCTGGGACCTGATTTAACCACGGCCAGAAGAAAAATGAAGGATTTGAGGTAAGGGGATAAAGCTTACTGAAGCATTTGCTGAGAAAGTACTTTATGTTACTTAGTAGAAAATTAACAAAACATATCAATATGAAAGAATAAATGAATAAAGGACAGAGCAAATACAGGAATTCTGAGTCTGAGAGATTTCCAGAATTGGCTCAGAAAATTTATCCAATTATGCATTCCAAGATCTAAATGTTTGTGTAGATAAAAAGGGAAGAAATGGGCAATTGGGGCAGAAGAGTTTGAACAGGTGAACTGTGTACTTAGAAAGATTTTTACTTCAGTGTAATTGTTATTACATTTTCTAATGCGATTGTATTTTTTGAGAAATTTAGGAAAGCAATATAATTGTGATCATCTAATAAAGGCATGGTAATAGGACCTTCTTTTCAGGAAAAAGCAGTTTTTACATTAAACTATTTCTTGTTTAAACATGCCAAAAAGAAGAGGTGTAACTGTGAGAACTAATGTATATTATAGGAGTTAATATCTTTCTTTAAACATAATTTCTTTTCCATAAGCCGTCCCTTAAAGAAATTTGGAAACACATTAAAAAGAGGTGACCATTTCTCATATTTCAGTGTTTGTATTCTGAATTTGCAAAGAAAATCACTTTCATAAAATGCTTCTTTAAGAAGTAACATACGATTAGGAAGGTTCAGGCATATGAAGTGATTTCAATGTTATAAATGAAAAAATCATTTATAATTCAAATTTAGATGCAAAAATTTGCGTGTGTGTGTGTGTTTGTGTGTGTGTGTGAATCTATAGTTGTAAACATAAAATCGCAATATTTATTATAGTGTTTTAAAAGAATACAAATGTTTGCTATTTGGTGAGACTATCAAAGGCTCCAAGCTCCAGGCCAAACAATATTCCAAGGGTATCAGAGATCTGTTCTTCAACTTCAACTGAGAAGACCATTACTTCATTGACCTATGGGTCTGCTTCAGAGCTTCAATGGTCAGGTTCAAATATTTTATCTGAGTGCACAGAGTAAAGGGTGCAGCTCATGAGAGACAAACCAAAACCACATATTCACCAGCTGAAAAAACACCCCGGATCTTTGAGGCAGAGCTCTCCCAAGAGAGCACCATCGGCTTTCTCCCCAGTCCAATCAACATGGAGTACATGCTCAGCTCCTGAAAGCATTTCCAGGAGGATCCTGAAACTTGAATCTGTGAGCCCACTGTAAAGGTAGAGGAGGATGAGAGGCCTCGTGCTGTGACCCCAGACTGGCTGGTCAACAGGTAGCATGGCTTTCATTGTGTGGCTTGTTAACTTATGATCCCCTCCATTAGGCATTACTTGACACATGTAGAGCATGAAGTTAGGGAGGGATTCAGCTGTCACATCCTCTTTTAGGAGATGTTGGAGAGGTAGAGGTCCCAGTGAGATCAGAGCCATCACAGATTGCCACCAATTGGTCCAGCAAATCCTAAAGACCAACTTGAAAAAGGAAATGAAAGAGAAGGAAAAAATCTTTCACTGCTCACAGGAAAAGTTAGAAATGCAGAAACAGGAGCTCATCAGGCCACAGCAAGAGCTGTCAATGGCTGCAGAGGTAGGATGGCTAGCAGAAGAAACTGAAAGCAGAAAATTCTCAAGGACAGAGGGTCAGGTGCTTAAAGACTTTCAGGAAGACACCTTGACTTGGAAAGAGCAGGGTGCTTGTGCTGAGAAATGGAAAGCATTCTGTGAAGACATCTCTTCAGGGTACTTCAATACATCTCCTCTTTAAGAAGCAGGATTCCATCGACTACAGCCCCTAGCTTACCCTAGCCCCATGGGGCTCTCCCCCAGTTCCTTGGATATTCCAACCCAACATCCTCAACATGCTTTCCTTCACATTCCAGTACCTTCAACCATTATTTCCCCATCCACTCCCAAACCACCTCCTTCCTCCTTATCATGTGTTATGCCCATATTGAGCACCACCTTACCACACTCACCTCCCTTTCTCTGCTGATAACCTATCTTCCTAAATCTAACTCTGTGAGTCTGTCAAGATGCTTAAGTCATATCAGTGAGATCATGCAATATTTGTCCTTTAGGGACTGGCTTACTTCACTCAACATCAGGTCTTCAATATACATTCATCCATGTTTTCATGTGTGTCAATACTTCATTCTTTCATACAACATAATAATATTCCATTGTATGTATATATCACATTTTGATTATCCGTTCATCTGTTGATGGACACTTGAGTAGCTTCCAACTTATGGCAATAGTGAATAATGCCACTTTGATCTTTGGTATACATATATCTTTTTGTGTTCCTGCTTTCAATTCTTCTGGGTATATTCCTAGTAGTGGGATTGCTGGATAACATGACAATTCTATAGATAGCTCCCTAGGAATCACCAAAGAGTCCTCCACAATGGTTGCACCTTTCTACATACTTAAAAGTGTGGATGAAGTTTCACTTACCTCCACATCCTCTCCAATACTTGCAGTTCTCTGTCTTTTTTTAAATAGCTACCAGTCTAATAGTGATAAGATGATATCTCATTGTGGGGTTAATTTGCATTTCTCTAATAGTGAGTGATGTGGAACATCTGTTCATAAGCTTTTAAGCAATTTTTGTTTTCTCTTTGGAAAAGCATCATTCAAATCTCTTGCCGTTTTTTGAAATAGGTTGTTTGTCTTTTTATTTTCAAGGGGTAGAATTTCTTTACTTATGCTGGATATAAGTCCCTTATCAGATAAGTGTCTAATAAATATTTCTCTAATTGAGTAGGCTGATTTTGTGCTTTCTTGACAAAATCCTTTGAAGCACAAAAGTTTTAATTTTACAAATTCCATTTATGTGTTGTTGTTTTTTTCGTTGTTTGCACTTTGGGTATAATGTTTATGATGACATTTCCTACTACATGACCTTGTAGATGCTTCCCTACTCTATCTCTTTGGAGTTTTATGCTATTAGCTTTTATATTCATGTCTTTGATCCAGGTTGAATTAATTTTTGCATAGGGCAGGGCATGGTGATCCTCTCTCATTCTTTTGGATATGCATATCCAATTCTTTCAGCAACAATTGATGAAGAGGTCATTCTGTCCCCAGAGAATTGTCTTTGTGGCCTTGTGGAATATCAGCTAAGGTTCCATTGGTCAGGATGTCTACCATTTTGCCAATACCATGCAATTTTCCCCCTGTAAAATTGCCCCCTGTATCTTTGTACTGTGCTGTAGAGTTAGGTTGACTGATCCTCCAATTTTGTTTTTCTACTTCATAATGTTTTTGGCTATTAAATCCCCTTGCCATTCCAAATAAGTTCCATAATGGGCTTTTCCAATTCAGTAAAAAATACCTTTGTAAATTTCACTGGGATTGTGTTAAAATAGGTAAATCAATTTGGATAGGAGAGACATCTTAAAAATATTTATTGTTTCAGTCCATGAAGATGGAATATTCTTCCATTAATTTAGATCTTCTTTACTTTCCTTTAACAATGCTGTGTAGTTTTCAGTGTCCAAGTACTTTTCATCTTTAATTAATTTTTTCCTAGATATTTCATTCTTTTAGTGCTTTGTAAGTAGAAATTTTTTCTTGATTTCCTCCTCAGATTGCTCATTATCAGTGTACAGAAATGCTAATAATTGTTTATTTTATATCCTGCCATTTTACTGAACTAGTATAACAGCTCTAGAAACTTTGTTGTATATGTTTTGGGTTTTCTACATATAGGATCATGTCATCTGTAGATAGTAAAATTTACTTCTTCCCTTCAAACTTGAATGTATTTTATTTCATTTTCTTTCCTAAGTGCTTGAGCTAGTACTTCTAACACAATGTTAAATAAGAGCAGTGTCAGTAGACACCCTTGTCTTGTTCCAGATCTTGGAGGGAAAGCTTTTAACATTTAACCATTGAGTATTGTTTGCTGTAGGTTTTTTCATACATATTCTTTATCGTGTTGAAGAAATTTCATTCTATTCCTGTCTTTCAAACAGTTTTATCAAGAAAGGATGCAGTACCTAGTCAAATTTTTTTTTCTGCATCATGTGATTTTGGGGGGGACTCTTAATTTGGTGTATTGCATTGATTTATTTTCTTTTGCTGAAACATCCTTGTATACCAGAGATAAAACTCACTTGATCAGGGTGTATAATTCATTTGATGTGTTATTGAAAATGATTAGCAAATATTTTGCTGAGTATTTTACCATCCAGGTTCATTAGAGAGATTTGTCTGTAGTTTTCTTTTCTTTTGGCATCTTTATATGGCAGCAGTACTAGGGTGATGTTTGCATAATAGAGTAAGTTAGGTACTGTTTCCACAACGTCCATTTTTTGGAAGAAGTTAAGCAGGACTGATATGAGTTCTTTTCAGTATGATTGGTAGAATTCACGTTGAAGCCATCTGGTCCTAGGTATTTTTTTTGGGGGTTGGATATTTTGCATGACTAATTCTATCTCTTGGCTTGTGATTGGTCTGTTGAGTTCATCATTTTTTTCTTTTGTCAGTGTAGATTACTTATGTGTTTCTAGAAATTTGTCCATCTCATATAAATTATCCATCTTGTTGGCATACATATTTTCAAATTTTCCTCTTACAATACTCTTTATTTCTATGGGAACAGTGGTGATATCCCCTCTCTCTGTTTATATGTACTTGCATCTTCTGTCTTTTTTTCTTTGTTAGTCTAGCTAAAGGTTAGTTAATTTGGTTAATCTTTTCAAAGAATCAATTATTGGTTGTTCTTTTTCTAGTTCCTCAATAGTTACATTTAGGTCTCTGAATTTAGCTCTACCTTCTTTTTTAATATATGCATCTATAGCTATAACTTTCCCTCTCAGCACTTCATTAGCTGCATCCTATTGGTTTTCATAGGTTGTGTTATCATTTTCATTCATTTCAAGGTAATTATTGATTTCTTTTGCAATTTCCTCCTTAACTCACTGATTGTTTAAGAATGAGTCATTTAATTTCCATATCTTTGTGGCTAATCTGCTTCTCTGCCCCTTACTGATTTCCAGCTTCATTCCATTGTGGTCAGAAAAATTACTTCATATAATTTCAATCTTTCTATTCTCATTTTGATTTTTTCTGTTACCTATCATGTGGTGTATCCTAGAAAATTGTCCACATGCATTCATGAAGAAAGTGTATTCTGTAATTGGATGTAATGTTTTGTGTATATCTCTTAGGTCTAGATCCTGTAATGTATTTTTCAAGGTCTCTGATTCTTTATTAACCCTCTTGAAAATTTTCTATATAATGTTGATAATGATGTATGAGTGTCGACCACTATAATTGTAAAGGAATTTATTTCTCCTCTTAGTATTTCCATTGTTTGACCCATGTATTTTGGTTAGTTGTATAAATATTTAGGATTGTTCTTTCTTGTTGATGCATTATCACTTTTATTAATATATAGTGTCCTTCTTTGTGTCTTACAATAATTTTCCATTTTAAGTATATTTTGTCTGATATTAGTATAGCCACTCCCACCCTTTTCTGGTTATTTTTTGCATGTAAAATCATTTTTCAACCTTTCATTTGTAACTTCATGAAATACCTGGATCTAAGACGAGTTTCTTGTAGACAATTATTATTAAATAATTCTAAATGTTCATATTATTACTCTCAAGGCAGTACTTGGACTAGCCGTTTTTTCTTAAAGTTTATATATGTCTTTTTTTAAATCATTTTATCCTTTTTCTTATTGCTATTAACAATTTTCCTTTCTACACTCTCCTCCAATGTCGTTTCTCCTGGTTTCTTTCTTTTATCCTGTAGCACTCACTTTAATATTTCTTGAAAGCCAGGTCTCTTATTGACAAACTCTCTTAAATTCTGTTTATCTATGTATATTTTGAACTCTTCCTCATTTCTGAAATCCAGCTTTGCTAGATACAGAGTTTTCGTTGGCAGTTTTTCATTTTCTTTCAGCACCTTAAACATGCCATACCATTGCTTTATAGCCTACATGATACCCAATCATTTCAAACAGGGAATGTGACCTTGAACACAAGAAATTATATCCATGCAACATAATTTCAAGTAGGCCTCATCTGCCTTCTTGTCAATGGTAAATTTCATGTGTATGAACCCAGGTTATACAAATAAAGACATAGGAATGGAGTAAAGTCAAGAATTCTGAACAATCACCAGGCTGAAATTAAAGGTAAGATTAAACATTCTCCCAGCCAAAATTTTGGAAATTTTAATTTTAAGGAATAATTAATTTGTCCTCAAAATTATAAAATGAGAACTTATAAAAGAATAATTCAAAAATCATGGCCATATCCTTGGTCTTTCAAATATAAGAAAGTCTTACAAAGTAACTAAATAGTTATGAAGATGAGAAGACAAAAGATAGAATCTGTTCATGAGAATAACATACCATGTTAATGCAACATGTGAAAATTTTTATTTAGAGACCGACTGAATGATTAATCCAGAATCCCTACATAGAGAAAGAAATTAAAGAATAATTTTGAGCAAACTTTAGCTGTCTCTTCTCTTTCCAACATGAAAGTTCTTGCACTCTGCAGGATCTACTAGAATGTAATGTCTTGGGAGAAGATTTCATTCATAGCCCCACAATGATTTAATATGTGTTATCTCATATGAAAAAGAAACCCTATATCAGAGAATAATTTCAGGAAGTCCCCTGTGACCAGTTATCATTTAATCAGTGTAATCAAATCCACACTAGAAATAAATTATATAACTTCCATCAATGTGGGAAAGCATTCAGAAAATGTTCTGTTTTTAGGCCACATGTGAGAACTCGCACGGAAGAAACAAATACAGATGTCAAATATGTGGGAAAACTTTCAGAAAATCTCCCAACATTAGACAACATGAAAGATTTCACACTGGAGAGAATCCACACAAATGACATGCATGTAGTAAAGTCTTTAGACAAAGGTCTTTCTTTAGACAACATTAGAAAGCTCACACTGTGGAGAAACAATACAAATGTTATGTATGTGCAAAAGTATTTAGACAAAGTTCATCCCTTAGATAACATGAGAACACTCTCATTGGAGAAAAACCATACAAATGTCATGTATGTGGGACAGACCTCATTAAATCTTCTGTGCTTAGACAACATGAGAACACTCACACTGGAGACTAACCTTCTAAAGGCCATCTTTGTGGGAAACCTTCAGTCAGAGCACTAACCTTAGAAAATATGAAAAAATCACACTGGAAAGAAGCCATACAAATGTTATATATTTGAGAAATTCTTCAACAAATCTGTGCTTAGGCAACATGAGAACACTCACACAGGAGAAAAACCTTATGAATACAGTCTATAAGGGAAATCCTTCAGTTAGCATTTTCACCTCAGGCAACATGAGAAATGCACACAGGAGAGAAACCTTCTGAATGCCATCTATATGGAGAGCTTTCTTTCAGAGTTCTAACATTAGAACATATGAGAGAACTCACAACGTAAATGTAATGAATATGGAATAGACTTCACCCCTAGATTATATATATATATATTTTAAAGATTTATTATTTATTTATTTATCCCCCCCTTGCTGCCCGTGCTTGCTGTGCCCATTCGCTGTGCGTTGTCTCCGTGTCTGCTTATCTCCCCCTTGCGGTGAGGTCCCACTGCATCAGCCCATGGCACCGCGGGGGCTGGCCTGCCCTCACATGGAGGCCCTGGGAAGCAAACCCAGGGCCTCACATATGGTAAAAGGGGGCTCTATCAATTGAGCCACACCCGCTTCCTGTTGTGAGGTCTTCTGCATCAGCCCACCGGGCCACGTTGGCCGGCCTGCCCTCACAAGGAGGCCCCGGGAAGTGAACCCGGGACCTCCCATATGGTAAATAGGAGCTCTATCGACTGAGCCACACCCGCTTCCCTATAGATTATATTTTAAACAAATGAGAAAACCCACACGGGAGTATAATTCTGTGTCAATGTAATCTATGATAAATATTTTTATTTGTAATTTAGGCATGAATGAATTACATTTGGAAGAACACGATGCCTATATTGACTTGGAGGACATTAATGATGAGCTTCAGCCTAAGTGCACAGAAGATAAACACAGGTTAGTAATAACTCCTACAACAGAAAATCAGACAGGAAAGTCTTTAACAGGAGCAGAAGACCCTAGAGGAACAGCAGATAATATTTGCTGGAGTAAATATTCAATTAAATAAATATGAAATGTACTTTACCTATATCTCAGTGAAATGAATGGAGGGAAGTCTTTAGTGATTTCAAATTTCTTCATCAGCATGAACATTTTCATATTGAAAAAAAGACAACCCTAAAACCAAAGTGAATGAATATTCAGATAGTGTTCACATCAGAAATATCAGACAGGGGAAAAAACATTAACAAATCATGGTTTTCCACACTATTCAGAATTTTGCCTAATTATTTTTCATTGAAAGATAATTAAGATAATGTAAGATTGTGAAGTGGTCTGGTTATGTTGCATGCAGAACTTTGTAACAATTTGTGGGATGAATATGAAAATTTTCTTCAAATCAATACTTGCAAAAGTATGTGAATTAAAAGCTGTTGCTGTAATATCTGTAATATGATTCAGATTAAGTTTTTTATACAACACTAAATTTTAATGGCATGGGTGAATCAGAAAATAACATTGAATATTAACTAAATGATGGACTATACAAAATGATGTGATGGAACTATCATGTATGCTTAATATGTATGCACATAGCAGTAATTAATGGAATATGAAAAAGTAGATAAATTAATAAGGTCTGGTGGTACATATGTTTTCACATTTAAATGTTGTTATTGCTTTTTTAATTTAAAAAGGATGTAAATTAATTTAAATATGATAAAGAGAATATTTTCAGACGTGGAATAGTAAGAATATCTGGGAATGAAAACTTTGCTCAATCCTTCATGAGGAAATGTGATATTCACTACAATTAAAATTAGTTGTTATGTGACGGGGCAAAAAAAGCTGAGAAATCTCAGGGGATGAGGAGGTGGAATATCATTGCAGATATGAGGTAGTTTTCATTTTCAAAATGCCTTAAAATTGGTAAGGTATACATACCATCATTCATTAATTCATTCAATTAGTACTAATATTTGTTGATTCATTTGGCATATTTTCCCTCCAAATACTCAATCTTTGTGCAGAATAAGTGGTACTAATATTTAAATGCCTCAGAGTAAAAACAGTTCAACAAGGAGCAGGCCCATCTTGAAAGTATACCTGCATAAGGAGAGGCTAGGTTATTGGCAGAAATTGTATAATATGTTTTGGTTCCTCTTCAGATCATTTATTTCAATATCACTTATTTATTAAGGCTTTAAAATGTCCCAGAACCTGAATTTTTGGGAAATAATTGATAAAATATACAAGGTTCCCACCTTCACTGCTCTATGTCTGAGGAGAAATGAAACAAAAATAAACAATAAAATAAAATGTGTGAGATTCAATCAAGACCTAGGACTCGGGGGAATATCCCTGATCAGAGAAGATACTGTAGCCTTTGAAGTTGGTGGAAAGGACCAAGAGCCAAGGAATGCTGAAAGCTAACAGAAGCCGAAAAAAGCTAAAGGAATGAAGTGTACAGGCTGGAATAGACAAGAAAATGTATTGTCCCTTATAGTCTCCAGATGGAGTGTTTCCTGTTGCCTGAAACATTGATCTGAGACCAAACCAATTTGGACTTATGGCCTCTAGAATGGTAACACAATAAATTCTAATTTAAAAATGAAGTCCTTAAAACACCTTGATTATTTTTATTCTCATCTGTAGTGTCTTTCATCCCAGAAGCTGTGTAACTTTTATTGTAGGCTTTCATATTTTTCTTTGTGTTTACCTAGTGTCTACTTATTATCCTTTATTCGTTTAGTCATATTTTACTTCAACTCCTTGAATTGATGTAGGATATTTGTGTGATTATCATTGATTAGTCATCTTTATCCTGTATCTCATCAGGATTTTTGTTTTTTTCCTTTAGTTGAGCCATATATTCCTGTTTCTTATAATGACTTGCAATTTTTGCTGTTCTCTAGGCATCTGAATATGTTAGTGAATTTACTCTGATGTTCAATTGCTCTCTCTTGTCCAGTGGTTTTGTTTCACAGCTCTTTTTGATTTTTGGTTCAACTGATTCTAAGTATTGAAACTTGCCTGGCTATGTTATCAAAATAGATTCAGGGACTCACAACTGCTGTGCAGATCTTCCCCCAGGAGTTTGGTACAAGAGACACCTATAAGTAGTTTTTTTTTCTTTGTAATTTCCTGGCCAGCTGGCAGATGGTGCTCATCAGCAAATATTTCCAAGGAGGTGACTCTTTCAACATCCACTTTCAGTTGATTCTTTTCTGGTCAGTCAAAAATCAAAGTGGGCTCTTCTGTTCAAATTAGCTGAATGGAAACCATTCCCTGACACACCTATGACACAACTTACCTCTTCCCAGGGAGGAAGACCTCTCTCCCCCTCTCTGTTGGCTGCCATGTGTCACAGGCTTTATCCAGGCTGATTGCTTGAGAGTGGAGGATGTGTGACATTCCCAGGACCCAGGGTTAGTAACCCACAGTTCTCATTTTGCCTTCTTAATCTCTCTGTCTCTCACATTTGTGGGTTATTAAGCACTCTCCTGGCCTGAAGATTCCAAAGGCAGACCCCTTGGACAGCTTTTCGCTCTTCTTATGTTTTTTGTTTTTTTTTTTTTTTGGTTAGTGGCATGCTCTGCTTAGCTATTCAGAGGTCATCTTCCTGGAAGTCCCTCTTTCTTCTTTTTTTGATATAAGCATTAAGGCTATAAATTTCAGAACTGCCTTCACTATATCCTATAAGTTTTGATAAGTTATGTTCCTGTTTTTATTCATCTTGATGTATTTACTGATTTTTCTTGCAATTCTGTCTTTGACCTACTTATTATTTGAGGGGATTTTAATCTGTATTTCTTCAAATTTTTCCAATTTTCTACTATTAATTTTGAGCTTCATTTCATAATTATCAGAAAATTCCTTTGTACAGCTTCATTATTTTTTAATTTATTGAGATCTGACTTAACACCCAATATATGGCCTATCCTGGAGAAAGATACCAGAGTACTTGAGAAGATATTTTTAACAGTTTAAAGGTATGTCTCATTAAAATATATAAATATTGTTGTGACTTTTAGATACCTTCAAAGATTTGTTCCCTCCTTTGCTTTTGTTCTCCATGGAAAGGCACAAATGAATAAAGAGAGAATCGTCGGATTCACTCAGCATAATTGGGATGCTCCAAATCCTCCAGAACTATGCCCTGCTGGTCAGGTCCTCAGTGGGCACAAAAGTTGAGAAGGAGCTGCCCCTGCACTAGGGAGTCTTCAGTCAATGTTCAGGTTGCTGTGATGCAAGTGCTAGTCACGCAACTCTTCAGGGACCTAGTGAGCATTTCAGAATTGGGAATCAGTACATGTGACAGGGTGACACAGAGGCCATCATTCAAAAGTGTACAGGCATAAAGGACTTCTTGTCCTCATGTCTGTTTGCAGATACCTGTGCACTTTTTAAAGAGATAGGAGAGGATGTTTGAAAAGCCTTGTAGGTTCACCCATGTCTTCATTGACTTCTTAATCCAGAACTAGTCAAAAAGTGTGCTATCAGAATGGAATAAAAAAAAAATCATTGACTCTTTTGTAGAAGCCAGGCTTAAATGGCCACACTGCCCACTGCCCTTAGGTAGAGACCTCAGACTTGCAGATGTTGGATCCCTAGGTGACTTCAGTCCACTTCTTTCCCTGAAAGTGGTACAACAATCACTTCCCAGGCCCCTGCTTTTTGCCAAGAACCAAAATAATCCCTTCCCATCAGGAACCAGGTTCAGCTGGGATCATGGTTCACCTCCTGGCAGAGTCTGAAAAAGGGGAAGACCTTCAACCCTCCAGGTGCAGGTTGAACCCCAGGCCAGGACATGACTGCCTTGGCCATCTGGAATTTCTTGTTTGGTCAACTAATCTCAAGTATAAAGTAAGAATTCCATCAAAGACTAAGTTAAATGAACTCTTCCCCCTAAATGTGGTTCTATGCTGGGTGACTGTCACTGCACTCCAAGTCAATGGTAACACAAAGATGCAATAATATACCCATCCTCTACCATAATGGCATTCACTTGTGTTTTGATGAGGAAGAGACAGAAACTCTAAATGTTATTTAAAGACAACTTTATTTATTCAAATGAGTTTGCGGATATATCAAATGATTAAAACAATTGGTCAATCACAAAAGAAAATAATCAATTAAAGAATAAGAATGAAAATATTTGCAACCACTCACCAAACTGGGGGAAACACAACATCTTGTCTCTCATGAGGCTAGGAAGTCCCTTTCAAAGCCGGCCAGAGTCCCTGTTGGCAAAATAGTCTCAGGCAATATGTTCTCTCCTGGATGAGACATCAACTGGCAGCGTGTGGACTATCCTCTTTTAAGGGGATCCGATCCTCAGAAATCTAATGACTCTTGCAACTTGTGAGGAATGACCTCATCAAAAGAAAACAAATCCATCCAGCAGGGGGGCAGACAGCCGTCCTCCAGAGAGACAGGGTGTCTTGAAGGGTCTTTTGTTCTATTCTGTTTATGGTACACTAAACTGGAACATGAAGGCTTCAATACACATCAGTTTTAACTTGATGTTAACTTTTGAGGGGATACAAACAGGATATGCAAATATCACATCTGGTGGCTTGCTCCTTCTAAACAACTGTTTTTAGTTACTAAGTGGTGGGGTTGCCTTTATAGCAGCATTACAACATTCCAAAATGACAAGGGACAAGTTTATCAGTCACAACAACTAGGCTGAAACAGCAGAGACTATTGATTAGATGGATTAGGCATTCACAATTCTTAATAATTTTCTTATATTACATCCACTAGACTATTAAATCTTTCCACACACTTTCTCTGTTCTCAAGAACCTCTGTGTAATGTGGATGAAACATGTTGGACATCAGTGCATTCTTCCAGGACCTGGACTAGCCTTGGGGCCTGGCACTTGTCTTTGAAGGAAAAGCACAGCCATACCTGTGTTTCATCTGTGACAGGTGAAAAAGGGCCTGGGATTTTTGATCCAGTGTTTGTGCTCAACCTGTTTGCTATCCTGCAAAGGCTAACCTGGCAGAGCTGAGCCCTGCTGAGTGTCTAGGTGACACTTGGAGCCATCAGGAAAAAGAGGAATAACTAAGACATACTCACAACTGGCAACTCAGAATTGGTTTGAAATTGATCTGGCTCTCACCTTTATAGGTCTACCCAAGCTATGATGATCTAAACGCATAACAAAATTGGCTCAATAGTCAGATAATCTCTCAGGATACATTAGGATAATCATGACTAAATCTGTAAAGTGATCAACTGTAACCATTGGTCAATTTAATATAATTATGAATTCCAAAATATAAATGGATCATGCTTGTAAACTGATTTGTTAATCTGGGCATGATTAAGCTATGATTAGTGTCTTGACTGGCCCACATCAGTAGGGCATTGAACCCCACCCCTTGGTGGGTGGTAGAAGAAAATATAAAAGGCATCACAAAGAACAGAGTTGCAGCAGTTTTTGAGAAGCAGTTTTGATGTTGGAGTTTTGATGTTGGAGAGAAGGTTCCAGGAGAAGTGAAGTGAGCCATTTGCCTGATAGTTTACAGCTGACCCTGTGGAGGAATGAGAGATGCTAAGCCCAGAGAAAACTGCAGCCCTGGGAAGAGAGGAACCCAAGAAACCTGTACCCTGGCAAACATCGGCAGCTGTCTTGCTCCAACACGTGGCAATGGACTTTGGTGAGAGAAGAAACTTAATGCTTTATGGCCTAGTATCTATGGGCTTCTACTCCAAATACCCTTTATAAAGACAAACCCATTTTTGGCATTTCACATTAGCAACCCTTTGGCTGACTAATACATCATCCAAGACAGTGGACTTCAGAATCACACAGCTTCAGATGCTACCTTGGCCAGGTTTCAACTTTTATAATTTTCCCTACCTTAGTGTTAAGGCAATTCCATAATTTCACCTGGAAAACTATAAGTCCCTAATTGGTAGTCAAAAGAAACCTCAGCATGAGAAGTAGAAATCATTTCCTCTTTGTCTAAATTTGTCAAAAGGAAGCAACTGTGACGGTCTGGAAAGGGTCATTGGAAATGTAATAAAGACACCCACATTTTAACGGTTGCTGCAATGTCTTCTGAAAGTACCTTCAACCATAGGTCACAAGAGAGCTGATGGGATATCTCAGCTATTTTCCCAGTTTAATGATCCTGAAGTGTATATCTATTCTGTGAAAGGATAACTTACATGTTTATTTCTGTAAACCAGATAAGGTACTTTGACCATTCAAGCTTCTTGCACATAAAATATACTAGTGACTCTGAAAGATTTCTTATTTCAGGGACTACTGAGATAGACTGAATTTCCTTTAAATTGATTCAGGAAATGAAAGAAAACACACACACACACACAACTACCAGGGTATAATAAAAATAGGAATTTAATGAAAAATTTAGTTATAATATTGTTATTAAAAACAAATACATATTACCCCTTGCCAATTGATAAAGTTTGCTTTTTGCCTTTTATACAGAAATTCAATCACCCCTCCCCTCAAGTTCTCTGTGCCACTAAATTCTGGAACTTGCCTCCAAGCTCAGGAATCAATGATACATGCTACTTACAGGAGTCTGAGGGGTCCTGTAAAACACCTGTCACCCCCCTGGTATCCCTGTTCTACCTAATCCAGGGACATTGACATGGAATCTCAAACCTCCTTTACAAATGATAAAATAAGTTTTCCCATGGCCACAAGTTCAGTGAGGTGGGAGTCAGTGCACTTCTTCATAGAAGAGAGGAAAATAATAAACTTGAAAAGTCACAGAACATCCAGCAATCCTTAGCCCAAAGCCAGGAACCAGGTGAGAACTTTCCAAGATATGTGAGGCTATTGCTCAACCTACAATGGTTGATTCGTAAATGCTCACAATAAACTTATGAGGTTTACCTGTAGAATATGGGTTCCTGGTTACCAAGGTCCCAAGTTATATCCCAAGATACATCTCCAAGGAAATGATGTCACTTCATAGGTTCCCTTTACCTGTGCCTTTTCTTTGGATAAAACATGTCCTAAATCTCCTTCGGCTACTGAATCTTCATCCTCTTTTCCCATGTCTTCTACTTCAGTCTATAATTACACAAACACATTCTTCCCCACAGTCTCACAGGAAGTGCTGGGAAATTTAGGATCCCACAATTGACAAAGAAGTGGGTTAAGACCCAGCTCTACTTTTAACTTTTCTGCGAGCCTGGTCAAATCATTGTGTGTTTTGGGTTTCCCAGTCCCCACAACTAAACCATGGATACATTCTAACAACTTCTTTCAGGGACTTTATCAGGTGTATATTAAAAACACTATAAAACTCCAGACCTGGTGTCACCTGTACATAATGCATGAACTTAAAATGGAAGGATTACCACATGAAAGCAAGATAACATGTGGTATCTTTCAAGGGGCCCCACCTTGGAATAAATATCCTTGTGTAATCCCCTCCTCTTGGAGGTAATCTGGATTTAGTCACCCAATTCTAATCAATATGAAATGGCCAAAGTGACTGAATATCACTCGTAATCGTTACGAAAATTTTAATATTGCTAATTAACTGTTTTCCTGATATATGTGAGTTCTTTCTCTGTAGTTTCCTTCATCTCCTTGACCATTTTTAAAAAGGCTTCATTTGATTTTTCCAGATTCTTGCCTTTTTCATTGGTGTTTTCTCGATTTTTATCCTCTTCCTTTTTATGGGTCATGATTTCCTGCATCTCTGATTGTCTTGTATTCTTTTTTGTGCACTGTATATTTTATTATTTGAAAATATTATTTATAAGCTTTTATTATTTATGATTATGTGTTTAAATCTAAATACCAATGAATCAACATAGGCTTGATTGTGAGGGAAATCCCCCAAATAAAGTGTTACGATGGCCTTTTGCTTGAAATACCAGCATTTCTGTCCTGAAACTGTTTCAGCATCGATACAGTCTCTATAAGCTTGTTCAGGGTGGAAAAACTTATGTGCTCCCACTTTTGGAGAAGAGAATGAGAACTGCCCTCACCATCAATATGAGATGACTGCACATGGGGAAGAAAGTGTCCCTATGCCCTAGAAGGGGAACACAGCTTCTGATGTAGATGCATCCAAATATCCCATCCTGCAGCCATTTTACATGCAGATTATTTACCTGCAGAGACCTGGCAACACTTGGTTACTGTAGTGGATTTGGTATTCCACAGGCAGTTTCTGAGCTTGGATGTAAGGTGGTCGAGGCAATTTAGTACAGATTCCTAGAAGAGGATCTAGCTGTGCTCTGAGTTTCTTGTGCACCAGGAAACCGACTGACTACTGGAAATGAAATCTCTTGCCTTTGTCCCAAAATACACTACTGGAATTTAATCACCACATAAAAACAGATATTCTTAAAACTAGAATCTTCTATAAAATTAGAGCTGGTGAGAAAGCCTCAGACTTCTCTCAAATCTTTTTCAAATACCCTATGACTTGGCTGTAAGTTTAGAACTGCAGGATATTGAAGAACCTCAACAGTCCTTAACTTCTCCTAACCTAGAAAACAACTGGAAACTATTTGAGAATCATAGACAAGGAGGCATTATTTTCCTTTTTATCTTCCTTGGGGTGGGCCAAGTTAAAGTATGCTAACATGTGCTGATATCTTAGAGTTCATAGTTACAATGCAAGTCTGGAGAAATTAGGCTCAAGGCCTTACAGAAGAATGTTTTCTCTCTTCAAACTATAAGAATGAGTCCAACCAACTTCTACAAGACCACTCTGCAATATATGACTGTGGCAGTTTTATGAATCTCAAAAGGAGAAATATTATGTTTGTAAACCAATCTATTCCTCTGGATGCGATTATATTAAGTTCATTTGAGTTCTGCTTGATTAGATTACCTGTTAAGACTGCTTTTGGGCCATTTTATATGACTATGTCAGTTAAGGTATTGCTTAGTTTGAGTCCTCACACCCTTGCTGAATCTGATATAAATGGACACTCACAAAGACATGCAGAGAGAGAGAGCTGTGTCATTTTTGATCCTGCCATGTGACAGAAGGCTCAAACACCTGAGTCCCCAGGGAAAGCTGAACCATTCACCTGACAGATTACAGCTGACACTGTGAAGAGAGCAAAACATCTGAGACTGATATAGAAGGCACAGAAAGAAACAAGTGCTACATCAGGAGAAAGAGAAATACACGATTAAGTATGAAGTCTCAAAAGAATGGCTCTACAGACCTCAAGAAGATGAGGAAGCCCAGAGGGAAATAGAGACAATCAGAGATCACCCATCATCTTGCTTGAACACATAGCATCTGACTTTGGTGAGAAAGCACCTCTTATGTTGCCTTGAGTTAGACTTTCCACAGCCTTGGTATTGTACGCTTTTATCCCAAATATATACCCTTTATAAAAGCCACCAGATTTCTGATACTTTGCATATGCACCCCTTTTATCAGACTAATACAATGATGGCTTTTATCATTAGGGCTGCTGTTCCAAACTACCACAAAGTTGGAGTTGTAAAAGAATAAGTTAGCTGTAAGTTGTTTTAAAAATTGTGCTAAAAGTGATAACCGCAAAGATATTATACTGTGATCCTGTTTTTGTTCCTGCATTTTCCTCATAGGAGCCTCTGAATCAGGTTCCATTTTCCTCTTCCTTATGTATATGATTAAGGGACAAAGATAGTTTAAGACACTTACTGGCTAAAGATAAAAATGGCCAGTGAAAAAGGGAAACAAAACTCAGACAGTCCAGGTTCAAAGCAACTTGATGACAACTTTTTTTTACACTGAATAACCAGTGAAATTTTCATGAGGAATACAAGGCTCTGTGTGATCAGATGACCACCCCCTATTTTTCGGGGAATAAACATCACTCTAAATTTGAAAAAATAAATATACGATACGAGGTGGTATGGGATTTTTCCTTTAAGAAGAAAGAAAATATTCTAAAATTGAGGTGATAATAGCACAAAACTGTGAGGAATATGAGAGCCACTGAGTGTACACTTTGTAAGGATTCTACAAAGCATGGGACTGTATAACACAATGAATCCCATGGTGGAAGATGAACTATGATTAACAGAATAAATATGAGAACATTCTCTCATGAACTATAACAAGTATATAATACTAACACAGGGTGTTATTAACTGGGTGGGTTGGCGGAAGAATAAGCCAAATGTAAGATATTGGCTATAGTTAGTAGTAATGTTTTGATGATGCTCTTTCATAGTTTGTATCAATTGTTTCATACATAGCAAATAGGTGGTGGTGGGGTAACTTATGGGAGCCCTGTATGATGATATGCTTGCTTATTTTGGTAGTTCACAATTTATATTATACACTTATGTTCATGGATATTCATGTATGAATGATAAACTTCAATTTTAAAAAAAGTTTTCTAAGATGTTACTTGGTATCAAAATAATGGTCAAATGCGAAAATACCCACTGCATTTGGAGACTAAATAGGACAAAGGGAAGAAACATTTGTCACACTAATGGATAATATGTTAGAAGAGGTTTCTTGGGGGTTGTTTACTCTAACCATGGAAATCCTCACAGACTGTACAGGGGAGGGCTTCTGAAGTGTGTGTTTTAAAGCAGTAAGTGGGGCCAACAAACTCCCTGTGCCTAAAGAGACCAATAAGGTCCCTGCAAACCCAGCTGATCTTTCTACCCTGATGTGGGTACACTGAGTTTCAGGCTTTCTCTGCTTCTATCTGATGGTGTGATCCTGAATGTTTCACCCTCTCTGATCCCCAAAAAATTCACTGATAATGTACAGACATCTGACTGGACAGGGGAAGAGGAAGTGGGGTGCAGGAGGGGAAGATTCTGGGCCTGTGGGGACTCTGTGGAGTGAGTCACACAGAGTGTTCATGTAAATGGAACAAAAGGACATCAGAGTAATGCAATGAGAGCTCAGTCATGGATTGGCCAGGTCTATAGACAGAGACAGTGATAAAAAGCCCAGGCCCAGAACCTGATATGAGCACAGGAGTCTGGGAGCCAGAGAAGGCTCCACAGGCTTGTTCCTTCAGCTTCCATCTCCTTCCCTGACCACTCAGCAGATTGCTCTGGTGACAGCTTCACCTAGGTTTAAGTCACAGACTCAGGTTTCCTGGCCCCCAAACACATCCACCTTCTTTACCCTTGGTACACCAAGCTGAGACCTGATGGGATAGGGGTGGAAACATCAAAGTTATGTTTAAATTTAATTTTTCTCATACTGCAATGAATGAATTTATTTTTTATTCATTTAAAAGAAAGTTAGAAGCTATTCCTCATGAGGGTGGGGTATATGTGCCATTCCCAGTCACAGAGTTGGTAACTTGATGTTTTAATCTGGCCTCTTTGTCTCTCTGTCACTCTCCCTACTGGATGATGTGCAGCACTCTTCTGGTCTGCAGATTCCCAAAATAGCTTTCTCAAATAGCTTTTTGCCCTTTCTCCATTGTTGTTATGAAAGAGTTGAGACTTTTCTACCTCTACTATTATATATTGCCAAGGAGATACCTACTGAAAGCTTCCCTTTTGCTCAAATGTGGATCCTATCTAAGCCAAACTCAGCATATAAATGCACTACCTTCCCCCAGCATGGGACATGACTCCTGGAGATGAACCTCCCTTGCACTGAGGGATCACCACCCAGTGCCAACTGGCAATAAATCTGGAAAACATCCGTGACTAAAATGAGAAATATTAAGTGCAAATGAGTTTTCATGGCTAAGCAATCTCAGGTGAGTCAAAAGGCCATACAAAAAATTATGCTTATGTACATCTCAGGAGGATTTCATTGATGGCAAAAGAAAACAGTGCCTTAAGCAATGGGTCTCCTGGGGGCACTAGAGACATCTAGACATTATAGGCAGGCCAGATAATCACAGGAATTCAGCACCCTTCCAGTGGACATTACTTTGGAATATATGCTCCCCAATGTAATAGAGTTAGACTCGTAATTTCCCTGTACATGGCTTTTCTGTACCTTTTATTTTAATCTATATTTAGCACTATATCCGATAAATAAATGTCCCAGAGACTTAAATCTCTCATCTGTTTATATGCCATTTGAGCCCTGAATGTCAAAAAAGTTACAACACTTACTCTCTTCTTCATTGGACTTATCCAGGAAAACTAACAAAAGGATGATGGTGGACAATGTTTGTCATAAAAAACAGAGTATCCACAACTGAGAGCAAGACAGTTCCATCCATGTGACTATGGGATCTAAGTCCCCTCTCAATCAGAAACAAAGTGGCCATCAGCATCCCCAAATCCTCAAGACTGAGTAATGTACAAATATGGGGAGTATGAAGCTATGGACTAAATAGACATTATCCTAGACATGGAAGAATTTTCAATCACTGATATAAAGGCAGTGACCACCAGAGATTATGAGGAGAGGGAGGGGGAAGAATTGCTGTAACATGGAGCATTTTGGGGGCATTGGATTGTCCTGCATGACATTGCAATGACAGATACAGGCCTTTGTACATTTTGTCAAAACCTATAAAATTGTGTGGTGTAAAGTATAAACTACAATGTAAACTATAGATCATGGTTAGTAGCAATGCTTCGGTATGTATTCATCAATTGTAACAAATGTAGCACACTAACAAAAGATGCTGTTATTAATGAAAAGTGTTGGAGAGGGAGAGGGTGGGTTACATGGGAGACCCCTATATTTTTGATGTAACATTTATGTAATCTAAAGTTTTTTTTTTTAATTAGTTATGAAACATTTTAACTCTAGAAATCATTGTTGTAGTAAAAAAGAATATTAAAACTCTTGCTAAGATATTTATTGTTATTAATTTTATGGTTTGTTATTTATAGTCAAAAACAATGACTCCTTTTATTGACACAATCTCAGAAAATATTGATACTCTGTCAGATTTGTGTTTTACAGGAAAAATCCCCAAAACGGAAAATTATTATTATTATTATTATTATTATTATTATTTTTTTTTACCGTTACTGAGGCTTTTTATTTTGCACGGAAGATCACTGGGGACGTTCTTGTGGATACGTGGGGGATGACATGGTACATATATCTGGCCCAGACACTCGGTGGGGAGCAAGGTGAGAAAAACAATGATTTGGGCCAATCATATGAACACAAAGCTAGGCTTCCACCAGGATTCCAGACAGTCAGGCTTAGCTTCTGCAGCAGTTCTAATGAAGCAGCGAGAACATCACAGGGTGGGGGCGAGAATGAGTTAACTACCACAGGCCCTTGCCAGTCCTGGGCCGAAACTGAAAATTATTATTATTGCAAAACATTAATGCAAAACATTAATGTACATGCCTTTGGTTAGTCTGAATGTGGAATGAACAGCCTCCATTTTCCATATGGGTATATATATATATATATGTTTATAAAATAAACTTATACTTACATATGGAAAAAAAACAGAGACATCAGTAATATTTTCCCTAGTATTTTAGAATGCATTCAACTTGTGTGTAAGACTTTTGCAATTTATTCATTTCAGTTAAAATTTACATGCACAAGAATTCACACATTTTAACTGAGTTTTAACAGATGCATACATCTATATAAGCCTATCCCCTATCAAGTTATCAACTACTAACCCATTAATCTTCACTCTACAAAGTTCCCTCCTGCTCCCTCCCAGTAAATGTCCACCTTTAGGCAGACTATGATACTTTCTAATAGTATGCAACAATGGATGAATTATGCCTTCCCTGGAACTTCATATTTACAGAATCATACTGTATGTACTACTTTGCATAAGGCTCATTCACTCAACATAAGGATTTTGCTTATTTCTGTAGTTCATTCTTATTTCTGACTAGTATTCAATTTTATGATATACCACAGATTCTCTATCCATTGTCTTTTCATGAGAATTTAGATTTTAACTTTGAATCCATTTTGAAAAATGCTCTGTGATAGTTCTTGTACACATCTTTACATCATATTGGTGGGAATCTCATAGCATTTGGAGACAAATATTTTCCATTAATTATGGGGAGTCTAAGTGCCAGAATGGGAAATATTTCCATGGCCACACAAGTCTCAGGTGGAGGTTCTCTAAAATCAGTGATTTGTGCCATGGATATTCTCCTACCCCTTGGTATGGTTTAATGTAAACAAGAATTGTTGGATTATTTACCCCATGTCCTCAAGTTCTTCATATTATTTTTCCAGCAGAAATTAGCTCCTAAATTCCCTTGGTGTGGAGAAAGGGGACTGGATCTCCTATATTACCTTGAATCTGGGTTTAGGCCATGTACAGGCACTAGAGAAAACAGATCAAATTGCTGACTTACTGTGTGGAC
>JAQZBX010028822.1:0-27627 GCA_029593785.1 Cabassous unicinctus
GCAATCCCAATAAAAATCCCAAAGCCTTTTTTGCAAAAATGAAAAAGCCAATTATTAAATTTGTTTGGAAAGATAGGGGACCCAAATAGCCAAAAATATCTTTAAAAAGAAGAAAATTTGGCAGACCTTCAATTCCTACTTGAAAGCATATTGCTTAGCTACAGTGGTAAAAAACAGCATGGTACTGGCATAAAGTTAGATTTACTAATGGAACAGAATCAAAAACTCAGAAATAAACCCTTTCATCTATGGTCCAGTGGGTTTTGACAAGGCTGTCAAACCCACCCAGGTAGGCCAGAACAGTCAGTTTCAACAAATGGTGCAGGGACAACTGGATATCCACATCCAAAAGTAATAAAGTAATAAAGAGGACTCCTATCTCACACTTTATACAAAAATTAACTCAAAATGGATCAATGACCTAAATATAAAAGCTAAAACCATAAAACTCCTAGAAGAAAATGTAGGAAAACATCTTCAAGTTCTTCAAATTCTTCAAGTGGTAGGCAGTGATTTCTTAAATCTTACACACAAAGCATGAGCAACAAAAGAAAAAATAGATAAGTGGGACCTCCTCAAAATTAAATACTTTTGTTCTTCTAAAGACTTTGTCAAGAAAGTAAAAAGACAGCCTACTCAATGGGAGGAAATATTTGGACACCACAAGGGTTTGATATCCATGTTATATAAAGAGATCATACAACTCAATGATAAAAAGACAAGCAGGCCAATTAAAAAATGGGCAAAAGACTTGAATAGACATTTTTCCAAAGAGGAAATACAAATGGACAAAAAGAACATGAAAAAATGTTGACCATCACTAGCTATTAGGAAAATGCAGATCAAAACTACAATGAGAGCAGAGCGGGTGTAGTTCAGAGGTTGAGCACCTGCTTTGCATGTACAGTGTCCCAGGTTCAATCCCCGGTAACTCCAAAAAACAAAACAAAACAAAAAACAATACAATGAGACAACATTTCACACATTATAGAATGGCCATTATTAAAAAGAACAACAGAAAACTACAAGAGCTAGAAAGGATGTGGAGAATAAGGAGCACACCTTTACTCTTGGTGGGAATGGTGTAGCCTCTATGGAAGACAGTTTGGCAGTACCTCAAGAAACTGAATATAGAACTGCTGTATGATCCAGCAATCCTGTTACTAGGAATATATTCAGAAGAACTGAAAGAAAGGACACAAACTTTCATTTGCACACCGATGTTCATAGCAACATTATTCACAATTACTAAAATATGGAACTAGCCCAAGTGTCCATCAACCAATGAATAGATAAACAAAATGTGATATATACACACAATGGAATACTACTCAGCTGTAAGAAGAAGTGAAATTGGGGTGCATATGACAACATGGATGAACCTAGAGGATATTAGGTTGAGTGAAATAATCCAGACACAAAAGGACAAATATTGTATGATCTCACTAATATGAACGAAATACAATGAGTAAACTCATGGATATAAACTCTAGAGTATAGGTTACTAGGGAATAGTAGGTGGGTTGAGAATGGAAGATGATACCTAATGTATTTAAATTATTAATAAGGTTAATTGTAAAAGTGTGAAAATTTTTAAAGTTGAGAGTAACACATTATAATGAGTATAACTAACACTGCTCATTTATAAATGTGATTGACTGAAAAGCGTAGTTTGTGGAAGTGAATGTCAATTGAAAAGAAACTAGAAAATAATCTAGAAAATGTGTAACAGTGATTTCAGTAGTAGATGAAAGTTGTGGTAAACAATATAAATATAAAAATTCTCTTCTTTTACAAAGTCCTAAGAATATGTTGATACATGGGAAAATTACAACTAATGTAACTTATGGATAATAGTTAACAGTAATATTGTAATATTTTGCAGCAACGGCAAGAAGATATTTTTTCAATACTAAAGGACCACAATAGGGAGGTATAAGGGAGTATGGGACTTTTCCTTTTGAAGTAATAAAAAATTTCTAAAATTGACTGAAGTGATGACAGCACAATTCTGTGATGAAAATGAAAGACATTGAGTGTTCACTTTGAATAGATTATACAATGCATGGGACTGTACAACACAGGGAATCCAGTGGTGGATGATGAACTGTGGTTAACAGTACAAATATGAGAATGTTTTCTCCTGAATTATAACAAATACACAATACTAATATAGGGTGTTAATAATTGGGTGGGTTGGCAGAAAAATACACCAAAATAAGATATCAGGTATAGTTAGTAGTAATATTTTGATGATGCTCTTTCATTGTTTGTAACAAATGTTTCACAACAATACAAGGTGTTTGTGGTGGGGAGATGTATGGGAGCCTTGTATGATGATATGCATGTTTGTTTTGTAAATTCACAAATTTTACTATACATTTATAGTTTATCTATGTTCATGTATGAATGGCATATTTCAATAAAATTTTATTTAAAAAGAGTGTATTGTCTAATCTTCATATATTTGTGGATTTTCCCTTTTCCTGCCTGTTATTAATTTCCAACTTAATTCCATTATGATCAGGGAAATTGTTTTGTATAATTTGGTGTTTTTAAATTTATTGAGATCTGACTTATGTCCCAATATATGGTCTATCCTGGGAAAAGATCCATGAGCACTTGAGAAGAATATATATCCTACTGTTTTGGGGTGTAATGCTCTATAGATGTCTATTAAATCTAGTTCATTTATCATATACTCAAGCTCTCATTTTCCTTATCTATCCTCTGTCCAGATGTTCTATCTAATGCTGAGAGTAGAGTGTTGAAGTCTCCAACTATTATTGTAGAGATATTTATTTCTCCCTTCAGTTTTGCCAGTGCTTGTCTCATGTATTTTGGGGTACCTATGTTAGATGTATAAATATTTATTATTGTTATTTATTCTTGGTGAATGGCCCCTTTTATTAATATATAGTAACCTACTTCATCTCTTATAACAATTTTGCATTTAAAATATATTTTATCTGATATTAGTACTGCTATAACCCCTCTTTTTTTTTTAATTGCTATTAGCATGGAATATCTCTTTCCAACCTTTCACTTTCAGCCTGATTGTGTCCTTGTGTCTAAGGTGAGTCTCTTGTAGTCAACAAATTGATGGCTCATGTCTTTTTTAATCCATTCTTTCAGTGTACGTATTTTAATTGGGGAGTTCAATCCATTAACATTCAGTGTTACTACTATAAAGGCATTACTTACTTAGTTCATTTTATCCCTTGGCTTTCTGTTGTCATATCTTGCTATTGTTTGTCTTTTAGCCTTTTCAATTTCTCTTACTTATGTTCTTCATTTCGACACTCTTTTCCAGGGCTCTCTCCCTTGTCTTTTCCTATAAGACTGTAACATACCCTTTAATATCTCTTGTAGAGTTTGTCTCTTGGTAACATACTCTCTGTTTTTGTTTGTCTGTAAAGTGTTTAAAATCGCCTTCATTTCTGAAGAATGGTTTTGCTGGATAAAGAATTCTTAGCTGGCAATTTTTCTCTTTCAGCACATTAAATATATCATAACACTGCCTTCTCATCTCCAAGATTTCTGATGAGAGATTAGCACTTAGCCTTATTAAGTATCCCTTGTAAGTAATAAATTTCTTTTCTCTTGCTGCTCTCAAAATCCTCTCTTTATCTTTGGCCTTTGACAATCTGAATAGTAGATGTCTCAGAATAGGTCTATTAGAATTTATTCTTTTGGGGTACATTGTCCTTGAATATTGATATTTGTGTCTTTCATGAAAATGCTCAGTCAGTATTTCCTCAAATATTCTATCTATCCCTTTTCCATTCTCTTCTCCCTCCAGCACACCTATAACACGTATGTTTGTGTTTCATGTTGTCATTCAGTTCCCTGAAACCCTGTTCAATTTTTTTACATTCTTTTCTCTGTCTCTTCTCCTATCTTTTCAATTTCAAATGTCCTTTCTTCAAATTCACTTATTCATTCTTCTACCATTTCAAATCTTCTGTTACATGCCTCTAATGTATTTTTAATCTCATCCATTGTGTCTTTCATTCCTATAAGTTCTGTTACTTTTTTTGCAGGCTTCAAAATGTTCTTTATGTTCACACAGTGTTACCTCAATATCCTTTATCTCTTTAGTCATATTTTCCTTCATCTCCTTAAATTGATTAAGGAAGTTTGTTTGATCATCATTTATTAGTTGTCTTAAATCCTGAGTCTCATCTAGATTCTTGGCTTGTTCCTTTGAGTGGGCCATATCTTCCTGTTTCTTAATGTGGGTTGTTATTTTTTGTTGATACCTAGGCATCTGCTTATGTTGATGATTTTATTCTGTTTATCAATTTCTCTCTCTCGCCTAGTGGCTTTATTTCACAGCTCTTCTTTGATGTTTAGTTTAATTTTTTCTAAAATATTAATATTGCCCTGTTTAAGTAGTCAAAATGGTGGTAGAGACCCAAACAGGTCTATCATGCCTGAGAAAGAATCAGGAAAGACCAGTCTGTCTTCTTTCACTCTCCCAGCTGGCCAGCAAATGGCATTACTCAGAAAACCCCTGCAGGGAAATGGATCCTTCAATTTCTACTGCCTCTTCTGAGCTAGTGAGTTATGGAAATTATATTTGCCGAAAAGAACCCACAGTCAGCTCTCTGCTGCACCCTCCCTCTTCCCTGGGAGGAATCTGTCCTTTCTCCTCTCCACTGGCTGCTCAGCTGCAGGTTTTACTGAGGCTGTTCTCCTCAGGGGTGGGGGATGGGAGGTGTTCCAGCCACAGGGGTATCAACTCACAGTTTTCCCTTTAGCCTCTCGATCTCTGTGTCCCCAGTCTCTCCTGGACAATGCATACAGCACTTGGCCTGCAGGGGTCCCCAAAGCAGCTCCCTGAGACTGCTTCTAGGACTTCTCCCCTATTTTGCAAGAAAGCTGCACCCTGCCTGAGCTATTCTGATGCCATGTTGGATCCAAAACACAGTGGGTTTTATGCTTAGAAACACAGTGGGTTTTATCACTCTAATGAATGTGTACAAAATTCAAGGATGGTGTGGTATGTTGAATCATGTATCACAGCAAACACACATTCTTGATTTCAATCCTTGTCCTTGTGGGCATGAACTCATAAATGGACCTTTGGAAGATGTTATTTTTAGTTGAGTTGTCATAAACTGAACCAGGATGGGCATTAATTTGGCTTAGGGAGAACCCAGAAGTCATGGAGGTGACAAAGGGGAAGAAATCACCATGTGACAGGAGGCAGATATACAAACCAATATAAGGAACTCAAGGATTGCCAGCAAACTTCAGCGAGAAAGCAAGCCTTGCCAAAATCTTCATTTTGGACTTCTACTAGCCTCAAAACTGTGAACCAAATTCCTATTGTTTAAACCAATCCATTGCATGGTATTTTTTATAGCAGCTCAGGCAAACTAAGACAGGTGAGGAGGAAACTGGAGATTGGAAGGGAAGGGAAGGAAGGGAAAGGAAAGGAAGAGAAGAGAAGGGAAGGGAAGGGTAGGAGAGGGAAGGGAAGGGAAGGGAAAATGGGCTATTTAAATTGGCTATGTCATTACAAAGACCTGAATTGTGACCAAGAGATTATTAACATAAAGATAATGAAACAAGAAATCCTCAGAAAAGATGTAGAATAACAATACTACCCATTTTGAGCACTTAGAATCTTCTGGGTAATGTGATAAATACTTTACATGCAGTATCACATATCACTCTTCTAGATGAGTGTTTCATCTCTGTTTTATATTATCGTATCTCTATTTTTTAAACTTCATTTGCAAAAGATTTAATTAGTCATACCTCATATGTCATAGTATGTATGCTATTATTGTCATTAGTCCTACAAAGTTCCTCTCTTATAATAATTGCTTATTAATTTTCATTTTCCCCTCACACAGGGCAATTCTCTTTCTTCATTACCAAGACAACCTCTTATGTACTTAATATGTATTTTTTGTTTACACAAATTATAAATGTTCACGTGCAAGATGGGTATTATTGATTTATATTCATGTATTTTTAATTTTTAAATAGTATTTGTTGTATATACCATACCATTTCTGTTTTCAATTAAATACTATGGTTTTAAAAACCCATCATGATTGCTCTTATACAATGCATCTAACCCAATGTTGTTGACTATTCCATTGTGTGTTGACTATTCCCAATAGTGAGCATCTAGAGATGCAACAATTCCCCAATACCACAAGTGATACTGCAGTGAAGATCCTCCTACATGTCCCCTTATAAAGCTGAATATGTTTTTAATTTTTTAATTTTTATATAAACATGAAAAAGCTTCTTACTATCATCTCCACTAGTTAACATTAGACTGGGAGTTTTAGCCAATAACACCTGACAAGAGAAAGAAATATAAACATTTTGAAAGAAATAAAACTACTGCATTGGCAAATATGATCATATCAAGTGCAACCACAGTGCACACTGGCAAATTCTCAGTCAATCAAACTGAAAGCTCCAGAGGAAAGATTGCCTATTAATTGGGTCCAAATTGGAAAGAAATTTCCAAGACCTAGTATCCCTGCCAATTCAATCATTGGCTTGAGGTTGCCAAGAGGATCCTGAAGCCACTTATAATGGTAGACTGCCAACTAACTGTACTACTTTCTTCCAGCTGACACCATGTTCTTTTCTGAAGGGAAATTCAAGCAGCATAACTCCTTGCGGCCATAAGCATTTACTATATGCCTGGGACAACTTTTGGGACTGGGAATATAATGGGAACAAAACAGAAAAGGTTTTTACCTCTCCTGGACTTTTTGTTGTAATGAAAGGAAACAGGCCATACACAAAGAAATATGTTATGTCAAGTAGTAATGGTTGCTATGATGGGGGGGGGTACCATTTCATATGCAGTGGTGAGCAAAGGCTTCTCTGATAAAAGGACATTTGACCAGAGACCAGTTAGGGAAATCATCTTGCAAATATCTTCAGAAAGACAATTCAGAGTAGATCAAGGAACAATAGCAAAGGACACAAAATAGGAGTGTGCCTGGCAAGTTTGAGTAACAGCAAGAAGAGCATGGCTGGAGTAGAGTGAGAAAATGAAAGAATGGTAGAAGAGATGGCATGTAGTAACTTGTAGGCAATGGAAAGAATGTTGGATCTCCCTGGAAGTGATGTGGGAGGCCATTGGCTGGTTTTGAGCAGAAGCATAATATTATCTATCTTGTTTTAGAAAGCTCACTATGGCTGATGAAATGCATTCTTGAAAAATACCTGTAAACCTACAAGTTCTCTAATAATATATTTTTTAATACAAAAAAGAAAAAAAAGAGGTCAGTCCTTTGCCCTCAGCTTCTGGGTAGTGATCTCTAAACCTTAGAATGTCAGGCCTGATAAGAGTGTTTCTTTGTTTGCATGAGGGACCTTGGGTCACACTGGATAGTCTAACAATGTGATTTAGGGTGGGGGATGGCCATACCAGAAAGACCAATAATGTGACTTAGGGTAGGAGTTTGGGGTCACACTGTATGAGTTGGTAAGCAGAAGGGAGATATGGAGGAGAACATGAAATTAAGGCCATGTGTGCACACGGTCTACCTCCTGTACTCCATCTCCACTTTTCTTAGGATCTCACAAACTATGCCAAATTGTTGTACAAGAATGAAGACACTTAAAATTTTAAAACAAGCATTTGCCATTGATTACAACTATTTTATAGGAAGGAATGAGGACAATGCCCAACAGTCAGTGGGTGAGAACCACTTCACCCTAGTTATTTGACACTTCAAAATTACAGACTTTCTTTTATGACTTATTATACACAAGACCCCTACAAAATTTGTGTTGAGGAGCAGTGGAGAAAATGAAGTTCAAGAAGGAAAAATAAGAGAAACTGACACCACTCTGGGGAGGAAAATGTAGACCTTGTCATAAAATGGCAAACTTCAAAGACTCTCTTTGAGAGGAGCACTAATGGCAAAAGAAAGATAGACAAATATACATTTGAAGACAAAAGGAATCACATTACTTGTTGAGAAGAACAAAGGGAATAAAACATTGAAGATCTGTGATAGAGTTAAAATGTATATTCAAGTGAAAAAATCACTAGAGGTGTCTTAATTAGTTGAGATTTTAAACTTTAAGAATAGTGAATCCTCTATTTTTGATTATGCAAGAGTTCTTCAATTGAGATTAATTTGAGAGTTGGAACTAACACATTTTAATGGTTTGGTTGTGGTGACTTGAGATGAATTGGGTGCATCAAGAATGACTCCAAGTTTCTGAATTGAACAACAGGATGGATTGTAAATGCCAATTACCAAGGAAGATAGAACAAGGGAAAGATAAGATGAACTAACTTGGAGTTTAGTTTTGCAAATTTTGAGTTTGAGATAACAGAGAAATCCAAAAGAACATAACAAATGCAATTCAGTACATGAGTCTGGACCTCAAGAGATATAGTTGGGATTGAATATGTAAATATAGAATTTTCCTGAGATCAGACAGCTACTTAGTAAAGGGGAATAGAGGATAAACTCTTCTAACTCCATATTTGTGTTTCTTTCTCTAAGACATATGATGCAGATATCAGTGAAATGGGAATCTATGTTTAATCTGGAATTCCACAACCACTCTCCAAATACTGCTAAAATAGAAAGACTAGAAATATTATATTTCAACTACTGTGCTGAACCCAGAACCAGCACTTTCTTCCAAATATTAAAATGTATTTCTTTATCATGTTACTTATGCCAGAAAATTTCTATGTATCTCCTTGATAACCTGGCTTCTGCCAATCCACTATCCCCTGACAAACATGTCTGAATATTTGTGAATCTCTAAGATATAAAAAACATCATTAAATTTTCCCATCAGGTTCCTAAGACCCATGCATATTAAAACCCAACCATATAAATTGATCACTTAGTTCATTGCTTTTGACACATTGGTTTGGGTCAGAACCGCCATTTCTATAATAAAGAACAATCCAGGTAAAGTGTCTGTGTGGAGGAGGGGAGAGGGGAGGGGAAGGGGGAGAGAGAGAGAAACTGAGAGAGAAGGAGAGAGATAACGAGAAGATGGAAAAGAAATAAAGAAATCCCATGGAGTAAATGGCAGGGAAAAAAAAAAAAAACTCAAAATGACTAAGAAAGAACGCTCAGCAACCAGAAGCCAAGGCAAGCAAGGGTTTCAAGGAGGGACTGAGAAATGCTGTGAAGTATGCAAAGGAAAGTATACAATGGGCCATTTTAGTAAAATGATAAGCACAAAAGCCAGATTTCTTTTAGTTGGGGTCAAATTGGTCATCTATAACCTAAAGAGAATGTGTAAAACACATCTAGTCCTAGAGGTCTGGATTCAAAGAGGGAGATAGATGAGACATTAGTCATGGGAGAGTGAAAATTCCATAGCATTTCAAATATTAGTTGTGACAAAGTTTGGAGTAGGGAAACAATAGTCATAGATTCTTAGGAATAAAAGGATCATAAAGGTCATCAAGTACAATGTTCAGCTTCTGTACAAAACTTGTCACTAATACCATATCTACCATCACCTCTGCCCCACGTCCTGTAAATGGTCCTCCAGGCTCGAAGCTGTACAATCCACTTTCCAACAACTTCACTGCTTAGAAAGTTTTGCCCTAATTTCTCTCACAGATCCCTACACCAAATTCCATCCATACATCCATCTGTGTGATTATGGTTCTTCCTGAGGACACCATTCCATACCAAATAGACCATGTTAGTTCTCTCGCTATGAAGGGCAGCCCTGTCCCAGTCCTTCTATTTTAACTCAGAGGACTCAGTGATCTCTCCACCCATGTTCACTGCATCATCCAGGCTCGTCATCCTTCCCTCTGCAGTCTCCATAATTAATCACAGTCCTTTTTACCAAAGAAAAGCAGAAAGTCGATCTCTTCTCTTGCTTATACCCTCTACATCTACCGAGCTATCCCAGTATCCAATTTACTTTCTGGGCCATTACCTTTTTCTATACGCTGTGGCACCCCATCCCCCACCCGAACCTTCCCCTGTAAAACAATGACTGCTCATAGATGAAAGACACACACATGAGAAGTAATGCATTTTTATGGGAAGGGGGCTCCAGGGTGGGGAAGAAATTATTCCTGGAGGGAGTGAGATTGGTGATCCTCAAATTTCAGAGTAGTAACTGACAAAGTCAGAGTCAGAATTATCATTCTTCTTATAGTTAGGAATTGACTCTATTCAAAGAAAATTTCAGGCAGCACTTTTGATCATCTCTGCAGACTGAGTATTGAATTTCATATTTTTCACAGATGTTTCTGCATGTGCCTTTGTAAAGATGGCATGGATTCCAAAACGTCTGGCTCTTGCCAAAGTTTAATCTTAACAGGGCACCTGAGAAAGACAAAGCCATGGTTAGTTTCTGTGCAGTAGTGATAATAGGAGTAGGGAAGCATGATTTAAAGAGAATAAACCCTAAGAGTATTAAGAACACAGGATCTCCAGTCAGACACCTGCATTCAAATCTGGGCTCTGTCATTTATTAGCTTTCCATCCTTAAGCAAGGTCCCTCAGCTCTCCAGCCCTCCATTGTCTCACCTTCACAATGGGCATAATAATAAAGTCAGCTTCTTAAGGTTTTTGTGATAATTAGATGAGCATAGATAGTATGTTCAGAATAATGTCTGGCACATAACAAGAACTAATTAAATATTAGGTGTTACTTTTGATAAGGAAGTCTTTTCCTGAGGGTCCAAGACTTCAAGTTCTGCCACTGTGAGCACATAAGGGGCATATTCCTAAGTGTCTACAGAGACTTGTGCTCCTCATGCACAGCTCACCAAAAACAGCCAGGATCTACTCTGGGGCAGGGCACACACATATCTGAGCCCATGTGCATGCATGATTTTGTGCTTTGAAACATGGGAGCACACATGTACCACACATATCCCTATATATATTGTCTCCACAGAAACAGATATTGTACCCACATCGTCTATACACTGGTACACATATAGGCACATATGCACAACTCATTTTAGCCACAGGTCTACACTCACATACAAATAGAGCATATACACATGTGTTCACTGTACAAATCTCTACCACACACTTTCCACATATGGCTAAAGCCCATCTGTTTGTATCAATAACTATGTATCAGTCACCCAGACATGTGTATGTTTATAGACTCTTTGCTTAAAAATTCCCGGTAACAAAGTTCCTGATACTCGGTCAATATTCTGTAAATATTAGTCACCAGTAGTATTTATTAATCATTGAATCTTTCAAAATATAGGGGAGCCATTAGAAAGAAAATAATATTAACAATCACTACCATGCTATTTGGCATCTACCATGTATGAGGAATTTTATAAATGATATCTCACTGAACTCTCATTAAAAATCTGCCATTAGAAAGCTGCCATTATCACCATTCCTTAAATAAAGACACTGAGGTTCAAAGAGAAACTCTGTCCACGTTCCCATAACTTGTACTTAAACAAACCAGGATTCAGTTTCTGGTGCACATGATATCAAACCCATGCTCTTTCATCTCTGTGTCATATTGCTTCTCTATAGGATAAGAATTCTAGGAAAGGGTGGCATCTTCCTGCATGATATCTGCAGGCATTTAGAGACCTTTACAGCTATCTACCCATCCCCTCATTCTGTACCCATTTATCAGCACCCACTCTGTGCTAGGTCATACATTCAGTGCTAAGGATTCAGGGGTATCCAATGCCCACATCATGAAAAATAAGACAAAAGAAAGTTTTTATTTTAATTCCTGCATGGAACAAAATGAACACTTTGTAATTTTTTTTTTTACCAGAAAAGTAAAAGGTTCCACATTTAGGTGAGGTGGGAGGACAAGAGGGGAAGAAAAGAAGGAAAGTAAATGCCTCAGTGGCTCACATCTCATCGCATTTGGGTGCTGGTATGTGTGTGAACTGCTGCAGAAACCCAGAGGGGACACAGAATTGCTACATCAGCCAGCCTGCTAGTCAACCAGAGGAAGGGAGCCAAAATCGGCCCCCAGGCATCCATGCTCTGTGATGATAGTGCCATGATGGTCAAGAGACTTGCTCTCTCTCCTGGCACCATCCTGCTTGCAAGGGAGAAGGAGGAGATCTGCAAGGGTTAGTCCCTATAGCCACACCCACACTCTCCAGGCTAACACCTAATCTGGAGAACTTGCCCACTCCCAAACACTGTGGATGGAAGCTGGGGCACCAAGGTCCCCTCGCTGCAGTCACCAGAGAAGTGGATAAGCCTTTTCTTCACTCTCTCCACATGGGGAGTGGACCAAGGCAGCTCCAGGAGGAGGATGCTCACAGTGGCTCCAAAAAGCAAAAACAAAACAAAGGTTTTGTCAAGGACATTCACAGCTTCTCACCCTTGCAGCTGCTCTGACCCTTTATCTCCTGCATCACCACAATTGTAATACCCACATCAAATTAATGTTACCTTCAACGGTACTTTCATTTTCAGACTGAAGTCAGAGGAGATCTGCTTTTGAATCTCAGCTTTGCCTCTGACCCTCTGTATGATATTATGTTTTAACTCACTGGACCTAGTCTCCCCATCTGAGAAATGGAGATGGGGGAGTTTGCACCAGCTCAGAAAATCTCAAATGTGTTTGTGCAAGAAGATGTTAATAAGATTTGTCATACTTTGTAATAACTTCAGGAATTTTTAAGTATACTCACTCCAAGTTTCCATCTCTAGAGATTCTGATTTGGTAGGTTTGGAAAGAGACCAGAGCAAGAGTGCTTTGCACGAGTTCTCTGGAAAATACTGGTGAGTTCCCACTTGAGGTGAGAGCCACAATCCTGATTGACTTTCTCGTAAAGACATTGCCCAGCTCATTTCCCCACACTGGATATGTTTTAAAAGCAAATTAAAAGATCATTAATCAAATGCATCAAAAGGGGGAAATATTAAACACAAATGAGTTTACATGGCTAAGAGATTTCAAAGTGAGTCAGGAGGTCATTCCAAGAGGTTACATTTATGCATGCCTCAGCAGGACTCACTGACTGCCGCAGTAAACACTGTGTCAAGCAAGGGTGCTCTTGTGTGCTCTAGAGACATCTAGACACTATAGACAGGGCAGGCAATCCTAGGAAACCAGCACCGCATCGGTGGGCCTTACCTTGGATTATATGATAACCTATCTCCCCAATATATCAGAGTTAGACTCATTTATAATTTTCCTACATATGATCCTTCTGCCCCTTTTATTTGAACCTATAATTAGCACTATACCCTTTAAATAAATGTAACAGAGACTTAAACTTTCAGTCTGTTCATATGCCAATTGAGCCCTGAATCTCAGCAGAGTTGCAACACCTACTCTCCAGTTCATTGTACTCACCCAGGAAAACTAACAATAGGATGATGATGAACAATGCCCATCCCAAAAAACAGAGACTATCTACAACAGCAAGCAAGACAGTTCCATCCATCTGCCCTATTGGATGGAAGCCCTCTCTCAATTGGAAGCAGAGTGGGCATCACGATCCTAAAATCCTCAAGACTGAGGAATGAGCAAACATAAGATGGGAATGCAACTATGGACTAAAGTAGAATTATTATTATTCTAGTAATGAAAGAACTTGTAACATTGATATAAAGACAGTGGTCACCAGAGGCTCTGAGGGGAGGGAGAGAGAAGAATAGGTGTAACGTGGGGCATTTTTGGGAAATTGGAACTGTTCTGTATGATATTGCAATGATGGATATAAGCCATTATGCATTTTGTCAAAACCCATAAAATTGTGTGGTGCAAAGTGTAAACTATAATGTAAACTGCAGACCATGATTAGTAGCAATGCTTCAATATGTGTTCAACAATTGTAACAAATGTACCACACAAATGAAAGATGTTGTGAATAAGGGAAATTGTGGGAAGGGGAGAGGGGCTGGGGTATATGGGAAGCCCTCATATTTTTATGTAACATTTGTGTAATCTAAAGCTTCTTTAAAAATAAAGAAAAAAATTACAAAACAGGAAAAAAAGATCATTAATCAAAAACCAAAGATTATATTGTGGATTCTTCCTAACAGCTCCATCCAGAGCCAAAATAAATATGATACATACTTCTCTGCAACCTGTGCACCCCAAACATGGCACCCCCATCTCCAACTTCAAAGGTTTTTTCTACCTTTATGCACTTATTAGCCATAAATCATTTATAGATTCATTAGCTCAATAAACATTTACTAAAATCTACTCTGTGAAAGCACTATGCTTAACACCAGGGGCATAGAGATTTAAAAGACAGAGTCTTGGCTTTCAAACAGTTCAATTTCATATGCATATGGTTGGGTTGATGAAAGGACAAAAATACTTTGATTTTTTTCTGTGGAAGAGGTTATCCAGAACAGTCCCTGACCATTAGTTCTGCCAAGTGAAGGTATTAAATAATTAATAAGAAAGCAGCACTATGTGCAACTTTCCGAAGCATAAACTGTTAGCTTCATTTTCTCCCTCTTTTTTTGAAAACCCAGCTGCAGTTTCTACCACTACTGTAACAGTGCTTTACTGAGCATGGAAACAACTCTCCCTCAGATAAAGTTAGGAAAAAGAGTGAGAAATAAGGAAGTAGGAGGAAGATGGGGAAGGGAGGGAGAAGGCAAAGAAGGAAAGGTAAAGGAAAGAGAAAGGAGAAATATTAGACAAAGTGACTCTGAACTCACTCCCAAGAAAATAGAAATTCTCTGTAGGGCTAGGTTGATACTGCTCCATGTTTCTCTGTAAATGCCAAGGTTTGAAGGGATACACCTGAAGAATTCCATCTTCCTGATTTCATTTATCCTCACTGCTCACAGTTACATCTATGGTTCTTCAGTGCCCCTGAAAATCATACTCAAGAAACTTTTTATTAAAAATTGAAAAAAATATTGAATATTTTTCATCCAGTGTTTATGTTCATCCACTGTCCCCTTCTAATAACCACTGTCCTGTAGTGATGGACTCAACTGTCTTACTCAAGCTTAATCATCCCAAACCCAGTCTAAGCCAACCCATGTCCAAATAAATCCTATATTTGCCCTACTTGAATAAAACACTTTCTTGAACCAAACATCCAAGTCCAGCTCCCATCCCTATCTCTTCCTAAAATCACTTCAGGTCAAATTCCAAAACATAACACAAACACAACACTAGCCAAGTCTCCCAACCCCAATTCACAATCCGTCCAAAACAACCCAACTACAGACTCTATTCACCACAACTCCCAGTTCCACTCAATCCCATTTCCATACAACAAAAAAATATTGTTCCTTCTCCAGACTACTGCAAAACACTAATCCAACCCAATTTTATAAATAGAATTGCTTACCCCCTGCTTATCACCACTCATTTTCCAAATATCACTCTTTCTAAGGTCCTACACTCTCCATACCACAACCTACTCTCCAACCTCCAAACCAACCTTTGGTTCCTCCCACAACTCCCCAACTTGGACCCAATCTCTCACATCCAACCTATGAACTAAACTCCCATTCCAATGACAGAACTACCTAAAATGTTTCATGTTCATACTCTCCACTATCTCACCCCCAGGATCAACAACCTCTTAAATCTGTCTTGGCAGAGAAGAACCAAGGGAGATCTTTAAGGGTAACTTTAAGGGTAACATCCACAACCTGTCTGAGAACAGAAAAAGCTTCAGATGTTGCCTACTATTTGTAAGTAGGAGTGCCACAGAGGACACCAAAGTATCAATATCACATGCAGGATCCCAGAACCTTTGGGAGAGGCCTGAGTTACCTGGAGTCTTATGAACCAGGATCAGAAGGATGGCAATGGTCATTAAACAGGGCTTCATGACTGACATGTCCCAAGAGAATGGAAGGCTGTGTTGCAGGGGACAGTGTAGAGATCATTGCATCAGGGCAATGCCCTGCCTTTATTGGTTTTGGAAATAGACCAGGGCTATGGACAGTGAATTAAAAGGGATGGGACATATCTGAGGTCAGCCAAGCAGAAGGATAGCAAGTATTACATAGCTCAGCTGGGCACTCTGTGTGAATGTTGGGAGATTTTCCAGCCACACCCATGCCAAGGTAGGCCATCATTCCCAGTAAGAAACAAAGGCAAAGTAGAGCCAGTTGGCATTTTTGTGATATAAATTTGAATTAATGAATCAATTAGTTGATCAATCAAACTATGAGAAAACTAATATTTAAGTATAAGAAATAATCATTTTTAAAATATCTGTCTTTACCCTCCTGACAGTAGAATGTCCCTGTTATCAGTAGCACCTACTATATATCCATCCCTGTACTTAATGTTGTGGATTAACAAAAGATAGAGAAGAAAACTTGAAGGGGAAGGAGAAATGGAGAAAGGTAGGAAATGAGAGTGGACAAAAATAAAGGCAATTAATGTTTACCACGAATCTACCATGTGTCATTTTCTGCACTGAGTTCTATGGTATAGATATGAAAACTTACTACAACCCCGTAAAGTTATGTAGCATACTCACCACTCTACAGATGAGGAAAAGGAGGTTGAAAGAGATGAAGTAACATTCCTAGGTCACACATCTAATAAGTTGGAGAGCCTAGATTAGAATCTATATCTGTCGGACAGTATGTGCCTTTGGGAATGTTAATTTTTTCTGCGGGTAGAGAGACAGAGAATGAGAGACAAGGCAAAGTCATGATCAAATTGCTAAAAATCAAAGACCAATCACTATATAAGGCATGAAATTCAATCTGAGGAATTTAATGTTCATTCTGTGGGCAATGAGAGTAATAGAATCTTTTAGAGGGGGGCATAATGTTTTTTTACTCTAGTAAACCATGTGAAAAATGAATGGGTGGGCTATAGTCTTTTGAATGAAGGTCTGGAAATGAGTGAAAAGTCTAAGAGATTTCTACAACTCGTCATGACAAGGTAAATTGAATTGGCCTAGCCATCCTACTGAAAACAATTATAAAACTAGATAAAAATGTATATACAGTAGTTGTTTCAGACATTGACTTAAAGGCAGAGAAGGACTATTATTTCTAAAAGAAGGGATACAAACTAGATGAACCACACTATTACACCAGATTTCTTCCTAGAGGCATTTTATGGATTGTGATGCCCAAATAGAACATGAAGATCTTGCTCAACTGAAGAGATAAAGATCAGAGTTTAGATTTACTGGGATGGCTGAATTTTTGAAGGACAGCAAGAAGAGGACTGGGCAGAGAAAATCCAGAAATCTTCATTGGGGTCCTCTTGATCGTTGGCTAATTATTAAGTTGCTTATGTACAAAGCAAGACTCCATGAGGCCTGGCAAGGAGCAACTAACAGGGAAAGAACGATTTCTAGAGAGCTGTGAATTTAAAAACCGCAAAACTACAAAAGCTCAAAAAAGACTGGGAGATTTTTAAGTTCTGAACATCAGGAGTGGAATTCTCTCGTTGAACACCCCAAATATAAAACAGAAACACCAGAAGTATTAAGAATAAGGCTAATCTAGCACTAGAGTAAAATCTTCTCTAGACCAATCCCAAAGCTTAAAAACAAACCTTTGAAGGATCAGATTCATCTGCAAGTAAGTTTACTGCCATAACAAAGCAAAACATTACATTAAGGAGACTACAAAATCCAGGCACCCATGAACACAGCTTCAATAATAACTAACATATGATCTAAAAATTTCTAAACTTACAAAGGAGCAAGAAAATGTGATCTATAAGGACAAGAAAATCAATCAGGCTCTCTCTGCCTAGAGGGAACCGCACCAACTCTTGGTGTGTATTTCCGTCTTTCTCTCCCATTTCTCAGCAAGCTCTGTCATTTCCCCAATTTCCCAAATAAATTCTTTTCACTGGCCTAACTAAAAAAAAAAAAAAAAAAAAATCAATCAGCACATACAAATCTAGAAACGACAAAAACGAAGGAATTAGCAGGCAATGTCTTTAATGGGGCTATAAATACTAGGTCAAGAGAGATTCTATTTCCAGTAATAGTAGCGTGAAGTCGAGCAATTCCCCATTCCAGAAAACAAGTTTAAAACTAAACAAAATTACTTAAAACAAATATTTCAAGTATCTGGAATGACCAATGGTAGGCTTGAAAAGTGTTTTCTCATGAAAAACTGCTAGTTTAGCAAGTACAGTGATTTTGTGACTTTCTTCAATAAGGATGTCCCATCCTTCCAAATGGAGGGGGAAGTAGTGGGTGGGGACACGGCTTCACTGGCCAGAAGAGGCATTCTCAGTTCAGGTCAGCAGCAATTTAAAGAGGGAAATTCTGGAAGTGAGAATTTCCAGAGGGGCCTCAGACAGGCCACATGCTGTTGTGGCTGCTAAACTATACATGTGTGCAAGAGATTTCAGGAAATCAAAGCAAAAATCGATAGGCTGGGAAGATTTTCAAATTTTGATATTTCTATTCCCAATACTGGCTTACTATTCACCAACGAACCTTTTGTGAGAGACACACATGGAAGCATCATACTCAGTAGTCAGTCCTCATGAAGTTTTAGAGGTTTATGTTCTCCCGAACATAAGATCAGCCAAGCGGCAGCACTAATAGGTATTATATGAGGTGTTAAGTTAGCCACTGGTCCTTAAGGTGACTGTCTACACTGATAGTAAATATGTGTTTGGAGTCTCTCATGGTACAGGCCGAAATTTAGAAGAACAGAAGTTTTCTAACATGAAAGGAAACTGAAACAGCACATCAGAAGCCAACTGCTGACTTATTAAAGTCATTGCAACTTCCTCATCAGATTTATGTAATTTGCTATAGAACTCATACCAGAGACCAAGATGCAATACCTAAAGGAAATGAATTTGCACCAAAATGACTACTAAAGGCAGTGGATGTAGCTCAGTGGTTGAGCACCTGCTTCCCATATACAAGGTTCCATCTCCAGTATCTCCTAAAAAACAAACAAACAAACAAACAAAAACTACTAAGATTTGGACTGGGGAAGTTGAAATCCTGTTACTTCTATCCGGGGACTCCAATTCACAGTTTCATAAATATGCAACTTCTCAAGAGTTAAAAAAAATTGGAAATAAAGAAAAGCTAAGAACACAATAGGAGGAAGCAGGTGTGGCTCAATCGATAGAGCTCCTGTTTACCACATGGGAGGCCCCGGGTTCGCTTCCCGGGGCCTCCTTGTGAGGGCAGGCTGGCCCACACGGTGCGGTGGGCTGATGCAGCAAGACCTCACAGCAAGGGGAGATAAGCAGACACAGAAAAAACACACAGCAAAATGGACACAGCAAACACAAGCAGCAAGGGGGGGATAAATAAATAAATCTTTAAAAAAAATAAAAAAGAACACCATAGGAATATGGGAATTAACCAATAGTATTATTCCAGTACCCCACTGTATGCTTAGATAGCATATTAATGCCACCAAAATCCTCATTCAAACAGAAAGAATATGCCAAAAATCTTAGAATCCTACTAATCTTGTAATAAAGGTCAAATAATTCAGGCAATAGCACAAACGTGCACTGTTTCTTTACAGGAAACACCAAACTTAAGTCAAGGAAGTCCGTTGAGGTCAACATTTCCTTTACCAAACATGGGCTATTTTTCCCTTTGACTTACTATATGGAAGCTCTGTGCGTTTAGGGTTTAAGTCTAGCCCCTTACCTGATACAATGGAAAACACTCATGATCAGATATACTTAAAGGGTTCACTTGTTTCCCTAGGCTCATTATGCCATCGTGTGGCCAGACAATAGAAAAATCCCCTTAGATGGTGTTCCATCCATATAGACCAGAAGACAAAGTCTATATCAAAGTGTTCCATAGGCAGGTTGGACTGGCACCATGCTGGAAAGGACCCTACTGGGTGTCCCTAATGGCGTACACCACTATCCAAGAGACCAAAATCTGTGACATGAATGAATGGGCTTTAACTCCCAGTAAGGGACTTAAGGTTAAATTCTCTAGTCAGAAAGTTACAATAATGTACAAACTGAAGAGAAAAAGATCATCTAATGGACTAATGGCAAAAGAAACAGGCCATTGTTACTTTGTTTTTAGTTATTCTGACAAAAATAATTTTAATATTATTTTATTTCATATCATTTGGATGTGGAACTTATAGTATTGTCCCTCCTTCTTTTAAAAATGAATATCTCAGCTTCATGGAATTTGTCCTGACTATGGGTTAAAGCCTCGAGAAACCCCTCTCTTTGTCTGTATTACTTTAGGCCCATTAACTGGGTGATTTAAATTTAGAGGAAATGTAGAATTTCCAGTCTTCCCACAGACTGAAATCAATAATACCCAAATATTAAATAATATAATCTTAAATATCACCATTCATTATGTTACTGAATATAATGATTTTAAGAATTGTTAGCCAATCAAGTTGGCTGAATATAGTTATACTGAAATTATATTCTCCAGGACTCCAGCTGCTCTGTATCTTTTATAGCCATTTGGATCTGGCTTAAAAAAACTGAAGATGAATGTAAAGAAGAGGGAAAAATATCCCAGCCAAAATGATAGGACTGGTTCCTCCAAAAAGGCCCGAAATATCTCATCCCATAAAAATGACCCTACCCTGTTTAGAACCTAGCAGTCTTCAGTCAGTCCCTATACTTAAGGCCCTTACTGGACTATATCTCTTAATATTAACTCTGTTATCAATTAAATTCTATTCATACACAACGGGCTTTACCACTAAGGTAAATTTGTGCAGAGGAACCAAAATGGAGACATGATTGAACTAAAAACTAAAAGATACTTGCTAAATACTCTGTTGGGGTAATGAGAACTGGGACTGGAATTGCGAATTGTTATGATATAGAAATACTGACAAACCAAAACAATGCCTTGGGGGCAACTGCAGAAACATGTGATTCAGATGCAAACAGGATGAAATTATAACCTAATAGAAGATTTCGCAAAAGGAGCAAAATTAGAATTATTTGGAGAAGTATTTGGAATTGGATAGCTTGAAATGAAATTCTGTTGTAACAAAATGCAGGTTAGGTATTTTCAACTAGCTAACTAGCAATTACAAAATATACTTACTTTACTGAACTGAAGGATTGTACCTACTTACGGGAACCATTAGCTATTAGGTATGGATGGTATTATCTATGGAGAGATCAAAGGATAGTATAAAAAGGTTAACCATATCACAGATGTGAAAACTGAAAGCTGATATTTGCAGGTTGAAACTACTGATATAGTAGTTTCCAATTTGATTAAAGGATGCATATCCTCAAGTATATAACCAATTTGACTAAAAGAGGTAAGTATTCTCCTATACCAATTTGGGACAAATATGTTAGATGTGTGCTTATCATTCAAGGAGACAGGCAAACAGACAGAAAGCTGCTATGAGTCAGTCAGATGTTACTGATGATATTGACAGGTGTACGAAATTGCCAGTTAAATGGGTTTGTCCTCAGATTTGGAGTAACCTGAATCTAGCTCCTTAAAATTTAAGTTTTCTATGTTCTCCATAATCAAACTTTAATAATGGATAATTTAAGATATGTGTATCTTATATTGGAGCCATTACTTGGGAAAATGAGACTGGTTTAACTTGTAAGAATAATATAACTTACATAACTGATGGTTAATCAGAAGAAATATTTTGTACCATGAAAGAAAAAATTCAAATCAATGCTTTAAGACTACCAAGTCCATATGCTAAATATACATTAGGTATCAGTTTGGAAAACCCAAAAGGAGAGCTGAAGAATAACTCTCAAATTGCATTTAGAAAAACAAGCTACTAAAACTAATCAATAATTTGTAAATCTCTTATATGATAAAGGAGCATTCTTATGCATAGCTAATAATCTTTAACCACACATCACTGATATATTTCCAATGACTATTCTCCTAAAGCTAATATTCTTTTTAAAATTTTTAATTCATCCTACTATAGTGTTGATTATGAATTTATTATGTATACATCATTTGGAGTTCTTTGGATATATAAATATTATTAACAGCACAAAGAGAAATCACTGCAATGCAAATGGAACAGAAAATCTGATACTACAAAATAGTATCAAAGGGGGTAAGATGCTCTAAAACTGAACTTAATCTAATCCTACTGGAGCATGTTGAATGATGTGACTAATCTTATTTACTACGTACATTGTCAGGGGCAACCATAGAAAGTACTGATTAAGAATTAGGAACAACAAACATCAGAGTAAGCCTGATAAAGGATTAGGAAAGACAGGACTCAGAGTAAGCTCAATATAATACTAATGTAAATTAAATATCTGGTGACTGCTTACTAAAAGTAAACTATGTTTTAGCTTGAGTATTTTTATTATTCCATTTATCCCCTGTATCATTCAGGGTTCTCCAGAGAAACAGAACCAGTAGGAAAGCTGATAAAACAGTATTGAGGCAGAATTTCTTCTTTTCCCTGAGAAACCTCAGTTTTGCTCTTACAGCCTTTTGACTGATTGAATTGGACTTTACCCAAGTCAACTGATCGTAGAAGTTAACTACACCTACAAAGCATCTTCACAGCAACCTCTAGATAAGTACTTAAATAGCATAGTCAAGGTGCCAGATAGAACTAACCGTCACAACCTCTCTATTAGATTACAGTTAGCAATTCATTCATTATTTTCTTAATTGTGTCGGGAAGGCTGCCTTCTTCTCTGGGGGTCCTAGGAAAGAATCCATTTCTTTGTCTTTTCTAACTGCTAGAGGCTGCCTGCATTCCTTGGCTCACGGCCCACTTCCTCTATCCTCAAAGCCAGAAGTTACATCACTCTGACTTTGCTTCCATCATCGTACTTGGACACTTGGGTTATTTTGGCTATTCTGAATAATGCTGTTATGAACATTGTTGTACAAGTCCCCGGGTTCAATTCTACTCCAAATACACAGAATAACTCTCCCAGTTTTCTTCTAGCACATTTAGAATTTCATCATTTTCATTTAAATCTTTGATCCATTTGCCATTTATTCTGGTATATGGGGTCAAGTAAATCTATTAACTTTTTCCAGATGACTAACCCCTTGTCCCAACAATGTTTATTAAATGTTTCACCTTTATTGGACTTTCAGCTATGTTATATCGGTTTGTCTGTCTAGTCATGACCCAGTACTACACTGCATTAATTACTGAAGTTTTACAACATGCTTTACGACCAGGTAGCACCAATGCCTTTTCATCGATCTTATTCTTCAGAAGACCCCTGGAAATTACTTTTTTATTTCAACTTTAGGATCAGCTTGTCTAGTTCCCTCTCCCAAAACAAAAAAATTTAATTCTGTTTTTATTTTTATTAGAATTTCCTTAAATTTAAATATTAACTTAGGGAAAATTGACATCTTTATGATTTGAACCTTTCTATCTAAGAACATAGGTTATTGCTCCATTTCTTTCCGTGTTCTTTTGTGCTATTACATGGTGCTTTAAAATTTTCTTCATTCAGGTCTAGCACATTCTTGTTAAATTTATTTCTAGGCACTTTATCTTCTCTATTGCTACTGGGAAATCTATCTTTCTTCCATTATAGCTTATAATGTTGCACTTTTATATTTCTGAATCTGTATGGTTTGTGGGTGTGTATGAGTTTGTGTGTATATATTATTTATTAATTGTGCATATATGGGTTTTGTTTTTATGTCTGTATGAATATTTCTATTAAGGTTGTGATCTTATTCTTTTTTATTTGTTGTTTATAAAAATCTCTTGGATCGTTTAGATATTATTCCGTATCACTTTAAATATTGCAAATGCAATCTCCAAATCTGCAATCTCTCTGTTAACTTTTTCCATAATGTTCTCCATTGAATAGAAATCCTTAATTTTGATGTAATTCAAAATGTAATTCAAAAATTTAAATTTGATGCTTTTCCTTGGGAAAAGTGAATTAAAAGTGGTATCTATCCTTGGATCACAAAAATATTTTGGCATCTTTTCCTTTTAACTTTGTGTTTTCTCTCTCACATTTAGGTTTCTAATCCATTGGAATCCACTTTGGTAAATGATTTAACTTAACAGTTTCATTTTTCTCCAGGCATGTTTCAGGTTTCCCAATACCACCTACGAAACAAACTGCTCTTTCCTTATTGCTTTGTGTTACCACCTCTATTAAATATCACGTTTCTAAGATCTATATTCTGCCCTTTGGTCTATTGGTGTGTGATTATACCTACAATATTCATAAAACAAGGAGTCCATCTTTCCTCTTCTCTGCCAACCTTGACTTAGCTACTCATGTATCTTTAGTCTTCCATATAAATTCTAGAGAAAATGTTATTGAGTTCTTCAAGACAAACTAACTGGAATTTTCATTAGGATTGTATTGAATTCATAGATTATTTTAAAGATATTGAAGTTTTAAGTTATCTTATCCAGGAGCATGAATGTCTCATCTTTTATGTCCTTTATTAGTATTTAAAGCTTTCTCCATAGAAGTCTTATATATGATTGATTAAAATAAAATCTAGAGAGTATAGCGGTTTTGCTGCTAATTAATAAGTTATATTATTTTTCTTTATATTTTCAACTTGGTCATTGGTATTATGGAGAAATGCTATTGATTGTTGTATTAGTTTTCCAGGTAAGTGATCATATCATCTGCAAGTAAAGACAACTATATCTCCTCCTGTTCAGACCTAGCACTCATTTCTTTTTCTTTCCTAATAGCATGGGCCAAGCCCTCCAACATCATAAACATTTTCAATATGAGTGAAAATCCTTGTTTTCTTTCCAATTTCAAAGGGAATGTATCTAATGTTTCTTGAATAAATATATCATTTGCCCCAAGATTTTGGCATGCAATCTTTAGCATGTTTAGTAAATTCTATTCCCTTCTTCATTTGAGAAGATATTCTACTATACTTGGTTTTTGGATTTTATAAAATATTTTTTCTGTGTGACTTGAGATAATTACATGATTCTTCTCCTGTTGTCTATCAATGTGGAGAATAACATTGTTAGATTGTCTGATATTATACCAACCTCACATTTTTCAAATACATCTTACTAGATTGTAGAATACTTTTATTACATTATTATATTCAGTTATCCATAATTTTATTTGGAATTTAGCATTTACATAAAGAGGTGAAATGGTCTGTTGTTTTCTGTTCTCTGTTATTCTTATCTGTTTTTGAAATCAAGAAAACGCTAACCTCCTCAAATCACCCAGGAAAGCTTTTATACTTCCTCTATTTTCTGGAACAACTTGAGTTAAAGAATTAACTGTTCCTTCAAAGTTTGCTACATCTAAGGTGATCGTATAATTTATGTATAATTTATGTAACCAAGACATATTTGAGAATAAGTAGGGGTGTTATTAACAATTATGCCAGGACAGAAGAGCATGAACAAGAACTATTCTAAGCAAATCAAACCAGAACTCAACGTTACTATCTTATGGGCCTGGGATTTAGTGGGAGGGGAGGTCTCCCAGTACCGTTTCAAGGACTTCATGCTTGGTTGATCTATTCAGGTTTGTATTTCTTCCAGTGCTACTTTTCATGGATTATCTTTCTTTGACGTATTTTTCAAATTTATTATGCATATTTGCTCCTCATAGAGTTTGATTTTTCTTGTTCCCTATTATGTCTATATCATTTCCAGTTTTTTTACTCTGTTTTTAATTATTTCCATCTTTTTCATTTTTTTCATGATAAGATCATCAGAAATCTGTTTATCTTATTTATCTTTAGCATGAATTAGACTCCCAGTTTTGTGAATTTTATCTAGGGTATTTGCTGTTATTATTGTTTATTTCTGTTCCATTTATTTGGACCCCTGAACTTATGCCTTTTTTTCCTTATTTCTCTGGGTTTCCTCTGCTGCTCTTTTTCTAATATCTAAAATTTTAATGCTTAGTTTATTTTTAAAGTAATATTATTATTACAAAAATAGTATATTTCATTGTATAATTAAAATGCAGATATGTAAGACTGATACAATAAAAACAGCATTTTCCTAGCACCCAGAGATTGCCATAGTTAACATCTTATTCTATATTTTTCTATATTTATATATTATTATATATATATTATATATTTCTATATATTATATATTTTTACATAGAAAATTGTATAGATTTTATTAAAATGAGTTCCTGCTACACATACTGTTTCATAATCTGCCTTGATTAATTAACAATTGCCATATTTCAATGTTAATAAATTTTCATCTCATTTAATACCCAGTCTATATTCAAATATCCCCAATTGTCCCAAAAAATATTCTGTAATGTAGGTATGCCCAAACCACTGTATGTGATTTTTATACCCTTTAAGTCTCTTTCATTCTAGTAGAGTCCCCTTTTGTCACACACTGACTTGTTTAAGAGATGGAGACAGTTGTTCTTACAGCTGGTTTCTGGCTTATCTGGTATTCTTTAGCTTCTTCACCTATATCTCAGGTAAATAGGAGGTTAGTTCTAACGGTCTTATTGATTCAAGTTAATCTTTTTGGCTAAAATACAAGGAGGTGAAGCTGTCGTCCTTATATTGCATGACATCAAGAGTCACATAATATCTGGATGAGTAAGATTCACAACTGGTTTAGGGTGGTGACTGATCTTTTTATTGCACACTTTCATATCCAAAGTAATCTGTATGGTGGTACTTTTGCCTCCAAATAGTTCCATGTCAATCATATATTTAATGGTTTTAACACAAATTACAATCCTTGCCCAAGTCAATAAATTCATTAGGAGTTGCAAGATGCAGCTCTAAAATAAACTCTAAAAAAATAAACTCTAAAATAGAGCTTTCTCTCATCAGCTAGAGATATTTGTTTACTGGAAATACAGCTCCTATTGGAGAGGCAAGATATCAAAGTAAGAAGTTTTTATTAATGGCTGCTTCACATGGTGACATGAGTTTTTCTAGTTATCCCTTCTCTGGGTATCATTAGACAATTGTGTCTTCATTGTGTCAATGTATTTCAATCCACAATATTTGGTATTATTTTTGATGCTCAAATTGTCATAACTTTAAACAAGAAGTTGTCTGCAGCTGTATCCTGTGTCTTCAAGACATTGTTCATGTTAAGACTCTGTTAAGTCATATATGCGTGTACAAATGTTATATGAGTACTCATCCCTTGTTTATGAGTACTTGAACAATGTGGGAGGGTGTGGGAGGTGTGGGGAGTGTGGGGAGTATCTTTAAAAAAAAACCATATATATAAGTTCAAAAAAAAAAAAAGGATACTTAGTTTACATAAATGTTACACAAAAAATAAAGGGATTCCCATATGCCCCACCTCCCACATCTCCCTCAACCTCCCACATAAGCATCCTTAATTAGTGTGGCACATTAATTGCAACTGATAAACACATCCTGAGACTTTGCCATTAAGCATGGACCACAGTTCACATTGTAGACCACCCTCTTTCCCATGCAGTTCTGCATGTTATATGATGATATTAAATGGCCTATATCTGTCGTTGCAATGTCACTCAGGACAATTCCCAAGTCCCGAAAAAGCCCCTGTATTACAACTGCTTTTCCCTCTCCCTGCCCTGAAAGCATTCAGTGGCCACTGGCTCCACATCAATGCTGTAATTTCTTCCATTTCTAGAATCACAATATGTCTATAGTAGAATACCAGTAGGTGCGCTCTAGTCCATAGCTCTTCCCCCAATCCTGAGGAGTCTGGGATGGTGATGTCCACTCCACCTCCAATTGAGAGGGGGCTTATATCCCATGGGGAAGATGGATGGGATTATCCTGTCTGCAACTGCAGACTCTCTCCA
>JAQZBX010028823.1:0-27627 GCA_029593785.1 Cabassous unicinctus
AAACAAACAAACAAAAAAATCTACTCTTACAGAGAGCATCTGGACCTGAGGCCAGCACTGGTTTTCCATGGCTTTGTTCCTCTAAATCAATGAGCTCAAATGAAGGGCAGAGGAACGATATGTAACAGTCGTCCAGAGAGCTTTTACGAAAACACAGAAGTGGATAGACTTCCTAGGAGGTGTTTGGGACATAGAATTGAAGGGAGTCGGTCATCAACCCCTTCATTTTCAATACAACATGTAGAATTTGAACTCTAACCTCCCACACTGGATTTGTAATTCGAAGATTGCTAGTTTAGCCAAGGCAAAGGAGCCCAGGTTTGTGGCTTGAGCATGGTGGGGGGGTGGGGGGAGGAGTGTTGGTGACGCCATCTAGTGGCCCACGATGGAAATGTGGGAATTGTCAGCATCTTAAGGGTGATAGGCCCCTGGAGGGCATTAGATCACCGTTGGTTAGCAAGGAGACCAGAGCTTGGCAGAGCCCTTGGCAAGAGCAGTTTCCATGGAATGATGGGTACTGGAAGCAGAATGCAGAAGCAGAGGCAAAGGTGGGGAGTGAGGAGGTGGAAGCAAAGCTTTCAAGAAGACTGCTTTTGAATGGCAAGCAACTGGAAGGGCATTTGCAGTCAAAGGAGGGTTTTAAATGCTTTTATGTGTCTAGCCTAATTCTGCACCCAGCTTCATGCACCTGGGTAAGGATGTTTGGGAGCTCTTGCTCACGTAGATGACAGTCTCTGCAGGCTTGCTGTCAGGTCTTTGCAAGATGTGAAGGACTCTGAGGCTTAACTTAAGCTGGGAAGATGGTGGAGATGAAGTGCAAAACTCCTGAGAATGAAATTATTAGGGGAGCACAAATTCATTTTTCATTCTTTTTCTCATGAAGAGAATGTCATTCTGGATAATTGAAAATTGTTGACTTTTCTTTTCTAGATGTTTTTAGACCAGGGGTCAGATACTGCTTCAGAATTTATGGCATATCTACAAGAAGGATTGCTTGTTTATTAGAGAAAAAAACAGGATACTCCCAGGAACTGGGTAAGTTTAAAGCATTTAATGTGTCCGTTTGCAGACTTGTTCAGAACAATCCATAGACTCCTTCCTGGCTTTGGGTAAGGAAGATTTCAACACCTTACCAAATTTTCAGTGTCCCCATTTCTTCCAGTAATTGCTTTTTTATTATTTTTTAATCATACAAATGTAAAACATTTTTATTGAAGATAATTTTATAAAATGTTATGCAAAAGAAGATAAAATCATTACTCATTTTACCACCCAAAGCAAATATCCAGAGTTAATATTTTATATATATCCAGGTAATCCTTTCTTGGTACACATATACACATTAAAAATAAAAATGGGATCTTATTTTAGTCACTGTTTATAAACTCCTTTTTAGATTCATGTCATTAAACATTACTTAACCATATCATTTTTATGATGACAAAGCATCCCACTGTATGCCTATGTGAAATCACTTGTTGGACATATAGGATGATAATGGTGTTTTTCAGCTATAAGCTATCAAACTCATTTTCAGATATCTTGCAGTCCCAAATGCTAAATCTCTCTCTCTCTCGTCCCATGCCCAATCTCTTATCTGCTATTTGAATCCCCACCATTTTAGCTAAATCTTTGTCCCTATCCATGATTATTTTCTTTTAATACTAAAGTCCTACAGGTGGAGAACTTGAGTCATAGGGATAGAATGTTTAAAAATATTTTTTTTTTCATTTCTTTTACTATTTTTAAGATGTTTGGTACATTTTGTGAAATTGCCCACTAGAGAGCTTCCACCATCTCACCAGCAGTGTAGGGGATTTTTGATCCTCCCATGTGGTTTCTTCTTAACTCTTTTTGGCCTGTGGGATTTCAAGCCCAATGAAAGTTGTGTGGTTGGACCTTTGATTGCCTCACATTAATCATACTAATCATGGAAGTTCTTCTTTTGGTGGGAGCTGGCCCGGACTTTACAGTTGGTACTCTCCAAGGCAGACAAGCTGTGTGTTTTGTGTATGTGCATAGACTCAAGTGTGCAAAGTTGGTGTGGTGAAATAAGCTCAGGAATGTCTTCAAAATAAATGCTCCTGGAGTTTTTCAGTGAATCTTGGATAACTTTGCATTGCCACAACCTGGGAACTAGAATTCCTCAGCTCCTCCCTTACCTCTCTGAAAATCCCCCCTTTGCTTCCTTTCCTCTCCACTTCAGTAGGTTCTTTGGTTGGGTCTTCTCTTAAGTGGTGTTGAGAATTCAAGAACAGAATTAAGTCTAAGAATTTTAGTCTCTTCTTTGCTGTGTGACCTTGTGCGAGGTACTTAGTCTCTGAGCATCCATTCCTTCATCTATGAAAGGCAAGGCTCGAACAAGAAGATAGCCAAAGTCCTTTCCAGCTCTCACAAATATGTCAAGGCTTACATGCTCCAGACCCAAAGATAAAATTCCTTAATTTGACACAAGCTCATACAGTTTATGGAGTCAACTATGGTACTATTTTTAGTTTATAGGAATGTTCTGAGAATATCTTCCAAATCGTGTCTTTTTTTCTTACCCTGACTTCATTTCCTAGCTCCTTCAGACAACCCTTACGTGGTCATCAGTAACTTGACATCCCACTCCTTCACACTGAGTTGGAAGAATTATTCTACTGAATCCCAACGGGGTTTCATAGGAGGGTACCATGTCTATCTGAAATCCAAGGTGGGAGAGTGCAGCTCAGGATTTGAAAAGGCCCATGTTTCAGGTACCATTTGGTGTTTGTTTGATTGCCTTTTCATGATCTCATTATTTGGAATAATTAAAAATGCTGCCATTTCTAACTGTAGCCAGGCCTAATTCTATTATTGCATGATCTTAGGAGCAAACAGGGTTTCTAAATAGGAGCCTGTATTTTAACTTACTTAAAAAACAATGTGGCCTGGTATTTTTAGAAGCACTTGAAGCTCCATCAGCTCCTTAAGAAAGCCAGCCACTTGTGAAAATTTCTTGCTAACCCCTTTTACTTGTTTCTTTGACTTTGTTAAATGTTGTTAAAATCTGTTTTCAAATCTCTTGTCAGCTCTTATTGATGAGCTGTTTTGATTACCAACATCCTGGTTTAAACGGATTTTTTGCTCCTCCTGTCATCTCCTGAAAATTTTCTCAGTGTCGCCAATGTGATGAAATTATGATTTAATTTTTGGCTGGTTTAAAGAGATTGACAATGCCAAGTCAACAGGAATATTAGTGCCCAACTTTCTCAAACGAGCTCTGTCACACTCCTAATAAAAATTTTTTTAATAATTTTTTTTTAAATTACAGGTGATTCAGTATTTTGCAAATACAAAATTGAAAACCCAGAACAAAAGATATTCATTGTGGAAAACCTACGGCCAATGTCCTTCTATGAGTTTTTCGTCACTTCATACACAAGTATTGGAGAGAGCCCCATTGGTCCTTTCTGGAAGGTCAGAACTCCTGATGAATACTGTGAGTTTTTCCCAATTAAACTTCCCCTTAGGGCTTCCGGGAACCTAACAAATCACACAAACTTGTCTACAACAGGAATTTTTAAACCTTTCTTTCTCATCTCAACCTCTCAACTTCTCTTTCACTCTCTTTCTCCTCCTCTTTCTTTTAAAGCGAAACCTTTGTTTTACAAAAAATAGTACATAGAGCCCTACTACATAAAACAGATGTGTGGAGCTAATATGACTGAATTAGGGCTCCAGTCAGAGGCCCCTGAGGCACTTCTCTGGAATTCAGTATCAGAATAGGTTGAACATCACAGAGAGCATTTTTTTAGTGTTGACATCTGAAGAGCCCCAGAGCTGGTCTAGAGAAGGGCAGTGGTGTTTTCCTCAGCAGAGTTGCCCTCTGCATCCAGCCTTCTCAACTAGTTCCACTCAGAGGCTCTCTAATAGCATCCTGATTTTGCAAGTTATTGCAGGGCAATTAAAGGGGTTGGGTTGGAGAAGAATGGGGCAGAGGCAGGGCAGGGGCTGGGCTGGGATAGCTAGAGTTTGTTTACAAGCTCTGTGTTTGCAAGTTTGGTGGGGGAAAGGGTGAGATGGAGGGGTAGGTATTTTCAAAATACATTTGACTGGAAAGATAGAGAAATAAGAAGGGAAGGGAGAAGAATGGCAGGAACTGGTTAACACAAAAATTCTCATGGCAAATCCAGGCACTCAGCAAACAGGAAGGTGGCAGAAGAAAGCAGTTATTGATGTTGGAGGGAAGAGAAAAGAACAGCTCCAAAGAGGGACTCACAGAAGTTCCATACTGGACAGGGCTCTAAAAGATGCTCCTCCTTGAAAAACAAATGGGGGGCGGGGAGCAGATGTGGCTCAAGCAGTTGGGCGCCCACCTCCCACATGGGAGGTCCTGGGTTTGGTTCCCTGTGCCTCCTATAGAAGATGAGCAGACGCAACAAGCAGGCGCAACAAGCTGATGCAATGAGCTGATGAGTGAGCAGATACAACGAGCAGGGAGCAGATGTGGCTCAAACAGTTGGGCACCCACCTCCCACATGGGAGGTCCTGGGTTCAGTTCCCTGTGCCTCCTAAAGAAGACGAGCAGACAGATGAGGAAGGCATCTGGGGTAGGGGGTGGAATAGGCTGAATAGCTTTGCCTCAAGTTATCAAGTGGCACAGTCTGGTGGAGCTGTAGGGATGGCGTGGGTCCATCTGGAGTCCTGCTACCCCTGGAGGGTCCTGAACAGTGATCAGGACCCACTTAACCACAGGGGCAAGTTAGGGTGCTCCTGGCTTATTGGGCTGAAATGTGGTCCCAGGTCTCCAAACCAAAGACCAGAGGTCCCATAGTCACATTAAGATTTGAGCTGGGAAGCGGCTGTGGCTCAATTGGTTGGGCTCCCGTTTACCATATGGGAGGCCCTGGGTTCGATTCCCGGGGCCTCCTGGTGAAGGCAAGCAGGCCCCGCAAGGCTCAAGGAGCTGACGGCCGATGATGCAACAAAGGGAGACAAGCAGACACAGAAAAACGCAAAGCAAATGGACACAGCAAGCACAAGCAGCAAGGGAGGGATAAATAAATAAATAAATAAATAAATAAATAAATAAAATAAAAATAAATCTTTAAAAAAAAAATCAATAGCATTAAAAAAAAAACATTTGAGCCAATGATTTACATTATGTGAACTTTCTTGCCATTTGGAGTTCATTTATTTTTAGGTTATTTTTCTTCCAACTTTGCAGTTTACTTGGCTGGTAGCTATGTGTGTGTGTATATATACATACACACAGTCCTGCTTACGCACACACACACTTATATATATATATGAATTATCTTGAAGTCTATTTTCTAGGTTTCATTTATCTCTCTTTTTCACGTTAAACCTCATTAGCCTTGGCTTGTGGCTTTACTGATTAAAATTGAAATATTTACAGCTTCAGTGACAGAGACCTTACTTGGTTTCTTAATGGAGAGAATATTATGTGACAAGCATCCAATTAACTGTACCTCAGATCTCACTGAATGGGAATAAGAAATACTGGCTTGTGCTAATTGAGGCTGGGTAATTAAACAATAAAAAGGAATAGAAATGCAAACAATTATAACACTGAAATGGAAAAAGTGTGCATAAATGTTCATTCTCAGTACCTTTTAAAATAATCTATTCTTTTACTTTGGTTTTAGGTTTTTTCCCAGGCTTACTCTCAAATACATTATAAATCCATAATTCCACCAAATTTTAAAACCAACTGTAGTAGTCAAAAGTATTCATCTTGAGAGCAAGGTATGGTCAGGAAGAGAGTTTCCTTCCCCTTTCTTTAGGTCAGGCTTAATTTTGGGCCATGTGAGGAGCCTGCTCTGGTACTTTGTCACCTTTCTGTTGTCCTTTCTTCCAGGGCCCTGAGCCGCCTCAGACATCTACCCAGTCCTGCCCTCACTTACACATCTCTAACATCATTTGCCACTGTCCTGTCCCCAAATTAAACTCCATTCCTTCCAGGACAGACAAGTGTTGGGATGAGGAGGGATGGAGGGAGGGCAGGGAGGCAGGTGGATTGAACAAAGTCATATTTACGTGTGAATGGCCCCACCTTCCCAGAGCAACCTGCATTTGCCAAAGAGGGTGCTTACTAACCCAGCCGAATTATTAATTGGGCAAATTTCAAGCAGTGGGAACAGGAAGATGAGCATTTAAGAAAATATAGCAACAGCTGAGATCTCTGAGAAATAAACCTGGAATGGTTATTGCAGATTAAGATATTTTCTGGTGATTTTATCTTATACTTGGAGGGGTGCATTGGTCACTATTTGATGTGCAAGAGAAAACCTTGAAATCTCAGTGGCATACAACAAATATTTATTTTTATGCTGATGGGTCTACAGCAAAGAATTGGGAATAACGAGCAAATCTATCAGAAGAGGTAGAAAAGGTAACAAGTTGGAGTCTAAAGGCATTGATGACAAATGACTCCCTCTATTGGTTGGTTGTCTTCCCCCCACCTAATCAGAAGGAACTCATATTGCATCTTACGTAAATACATATTTGAGGAATAATAACCATGTGAAATTTCTCTCTACCTTAACTTATTTTTATTTCTTTGAGGAGGGGAAAGTACTCATTAAAAATATCCCTTTCTTTATAGAAGAATGTTCTTCTATTACAAAGTGTTAAGAATATGGTGATACATGGGAAAATTACAACTAATGTGACTTGTGGACGATAGTTAACAGTAATATTGTGATATTTTTGCAGCAATGGCAAGGAAGATATATCAATTTTAAGGATAAACACTGGGGGGTGTAAGAGGGTATGGGATTTTTCCTTCTGGAATAATGAAAGCGTTCTAAAAGTGACTGAGGCAACGACAGCACAACTCTACAATGAAAATGAGAGCCACTGAGTGTACACTCTGAATGGACTGTACAAGGCATGGGAATCACAGGGAATCCTGTGGTGGAAGATGGACTGTGGTTAACAGAACAAATATGAGAACTTTCTCTCAAGAACTATAGGAAATATATAATACTAACACAGGGTGTTAATAATAAGGTGGGTTGGGGAAAATACACCAAATATAAGATATGGACTATAGTTAGTAGTGATATTTTGATGATGCTCTTTCAATATTTGTAACAAATGCTCCATAACAATGCAAGGGTTGGTAGTGGGGTGATGAATGGGAGCCCTGTATGTTATGCATGTTTGTTTTGTAAGTTCACAACTTTTACTATTCACTTATTGTTTATGTATGTTCATGTATGAAGGCTATACTTCAATAACATTTTTTAAAATGAAAATATCCCTTTCTTTTTCTTTTTCAGCCCGTATACTGTTACTTATCATACTCCCCATGATTTTCTGTGTTTTGCTCATCACGATCGTGTGCTACTTGAAAAGTCAGTGGTAAGTGTTTGAGGAAGATTTTATCCAAGAAGAGAGTCAGAGAAAAATCTAAAAAGGAATTTAATAAGACAGAATTGATATTGAATATTCTGGAAAAAAGTGCTGGAAAGGAAAAAGGACAAAGGAGGTTTAGGTGAGAGTATATAATTCATTTCACAATTTTATTTTTCAGGTCAATACATGAGTAAAATAACCTTTTAAAATAGATTGCAAAAGTTTTTCCTAATAATCATAGTACTAGCTAACATTTATGTCACTTACTATGTGTTTGTCAGTGTTCTAAGTGCTTTACACATAACTGATTTCATCCTCATAACATCACTTTAATTGCCCTAATTAGCTCCATTCCCAATGAGGAATTAAAGCATGGAACAGCGAAGTGCCTTGCCCAGCCTCACACAGTTGTAAGTGCTGGGGCCAGGATTAGTACCCAGGAATCTGACTCGAGTTTTCACTCTTAACTATTTCACTATTTTACAAAATTTGGTCTAATTTTCACTGTTATTGTAGGATGAAGGAGAAGTGTTATCCTGAAATCCCAGACCCTTACAAGAGCAGTGTCCTGTCAGTAATCAAATCCAAGGTAAAATGTTGAGAAATTGTATGTATACTATGCATTTGCTAAAGGCCGATTCAGGGTTCGGGGGTGTCATAATCATACTTTCGTAGAGCTCCTCGGGAAAACATAACAAAGCAAAAACCACCTCTGCTGCCACAGCCGTGAAATAGGTGCATTGAGCTTTGGTTTCTTCTGTCAGGGGAAATCTTTAGTTTTTCAGCACCCACTCTGGTAAACTTGTGACCAGGAAGAAACACAAACATAAGTGAAGCTCTGAGTTCCTTTCACAAATTTAGTTTACTTTTATAGACACACACACACATTTATGTTTATATGCACATATTTTTTTGTTTCCAGGAGAACACTCATCTAACAATAATGAGCATCAACGACTGTATTCCGGATGAGATTGAAGTTATAAACAAGCCAGAAGGGAGAAAGATACAGTTCTTTGGCACTAGGAAGTCACTCACAGAAACGGAATTTACTAAGCCTGTCTACCTTTATATCCTTCCATCAGGAAAGAATTACTCAGGCCCTGGACCTTGCGTCTGTTTTGAGAACTTTACCTATAGTCAGGCAGCTTCTGACTCTGGTTCTTGTGCCCATATCCCACCAGTATCCCCTGCAACTTTACCAAGTCCCCTGGGAGTACTGAACCCACCTGAAAATTTACTACAGACACTAGAAACAAACTATATGAACTCCCTGGAAGAAACTCCAACTGAAGAAACTGGTTTGAATTACGTGTCCCAAATGACTTCACCATTGTCTGGAGACAAAGACGGTCTTCCAACCAACCCACCAGCACCTCCTTCAGAGTATAAAATGCAAATGGCATTGCCACTGGGTCTGGCTTCACCTGCCCCAAATGAGAATAGCAGCCTCTCCTCAATTACCCTTTCACATCAAAGTGAACAGTACAGCTAATCAGCATATCCATTTCATTCCTTTATGCTGCCAGGCAATAAGGGCTTAGTCTCTCACCATTTGCAGGTCTGATTCATATAAGCCCACTAAAATCTTATCAGATTGCAAAGGCCAGAAGCTATGGAAAGCTATGAAATAGCATCACAGATCATGTGAAGATATTTACTTTGCTGCTGTTTGTCTAACAGTAGACCTGGCGCTTGGCACAGTGAGAGGCATTAGCCACACCACAGACCCCAATGTCCTTGATCTGTTTATGGCAGGATTACTAGAGCATAAGTTATCAATGTAAATTTATCCTGAACGTGTTTAATGAAGAAGTCACAGATGTTTGGGACCCAAGCAGATTTTAAGACTTGCCTTGAAGTGATATAGGTCATTGACACAGTAAAATTAACTTTGGCTTTGGGGGGTGAGGGGGCTTAGACCTCATCTAATAGGTAAGATGTGCGAATGAGTCAGTAAGATTCCCATGATTCTCCCTCTATCTAGCTTATCACAGTTAAACAATGGGGTTGGCAAGGAGCTCCTGATTTAGTGTCAAGATAATAGTGCTCTTGCTTAGTAGATGCCAGTCTTCTACCACAGTTTTTGACAACTACCTCAGGATAGAAAAAAGTAAAATATATCATCTAGCAATTCCATTCCAATTTTATGCTCCTTTCCTCCCCCCTCCAAAAAAAATTATAAATGACCTGTTTTCACTTAGTGTTCTTTGGGCTGTATAATACGTTGTCTGGGCTAAGATAACACCCTCATTGTCTCATCTTTATTCCTATTATGCTAAAATATCAAAATGAAACTTCATTGTTGAATATAATTTTGATATAACAGTAAGAATAGTTACATGGAGTGGGAAATTCTATATTGGCTCAGGAGCAGCTTTGTTCCTGGTACATAACAGGTGCTGGTACCAAGTACCTCACACTGTTCCATTTAAAACTATGAAAAGAGATGAAGTATTCATATTCTCAAAATAATGTGGCTGCCAACTGGCCTAAACACACCTGCAGAAACCAGTGCTTCTGTTCAGCCTGTTTAACTGTTTCCCTACATATATCAAGCCTTTTGCTGAAAAAACTGGTTATGTGCTCTTAACATAGTATAAATGAGTATCTTTATTAGTCTAATAGTTCTGAGAAATCTTTAGGGCCAGTAAGAAGCCTTTGTGGCCAGTATTGTCATCATTTACACTCCTCTGTTATGATATTTTTTGATTTAAAGCTTGTATACTGAATTGTCAATGACTGATGACTGATTTGTAAATAGTATCTTTCTTATGGATTTCCTTTAAGAAATAATCCACAAAACCTTAATCATTTTCATTGTAACAAACCTTAATTAAAATATTTCACCATCACATTGTTTTGTGTTTTACATAGCTCAACAAAATGAAAATCTTACATTTACTAAGTGTAGCTGATAAGTTACTTCATGAGCTTACTAAAAATGTAACTTACTGGGTCCCTTTCCAAACCTCCAAATCAGAATCTCTGGAGTGTAGGGCATAGAAGCTATATTTTTGATCAGCTCGCAGACATTCTGTGCACTAAACTTTGAGAATTATTGGCCTAAGAAGAAACTGTCTAAGGAATTGTGGGAACATGGCATCAGATTAGCCAGATAAGGCTCAGCTCTCACAAAAACAATGGAGAAAGGACCAAAGGCTGCTGAGGGACCTTCTTTGGGGGTCAGCAGACCAGGACAGTGCTTCACAACTCCCAGGAGGGTGAGGGACACAGAGATAAAGAAGCCAAAACAACAAACTGAGTGTTATTCAACCTCCTAGCTGCTGGGAAGGGCTCCCTTCCTGATGACTGAGATATTCAGCAGGGGTAAAATCCCTGGATACTTCAGATGACTGAAAGGAGAGCAGACATCTTCCTCCCTGCCAGCTGTTACAAGGGAAAAGGAGGGGAGTCAGGGGGGGTTTACTTCAGTGAATTCGGCAAGCGCAACCTACTTCAACTCTCGGATCTGGCCAGACAAAAAAAAAAGGAAAACTGAGCGCCATCTGCTGGCAGGTCTGGAAATTACATAGAAATTGTTTTTAGGGCTTTCTTTACCTCACCCCTGGGTGAAAGTCTGAGCCCCACTAGTGAGTACCTGGCATGACTTTGGTAACTTAAGAGGGGAATTTTAAAGACTTAAGTTGAACCAAATATCAAAGAGCTGTGAAAAAATAATAAAATAGGGAAGAGAGAGAAATTGGCCATCAGAGTAAATTCACCAACATACCAGATGCCTAGACATCAGCAAAAAATTACAAGCCATACTAGGAAACAGGAAGAGCTGGCCCAGCCAAAAGAACAAACCAAATATCCAGAAGAGATACAGGATTTAAGACAATCAGTGATAATCACACAACTCTCATAAATCATTTTAAGGAATTGAAAGAAAATATGACTAAAGAGATAAAGGATATTAAGAAGACACTGGGTGAGCATAAAGAACAACTTGAAAGTCTGCAAAGAAAAGTAACTGACCTTATGGGAATGAAAGACACAATGGAGATTAAAAACACATTAGAGGGAAGCGGGAGTGGCTCAGTCGATAGAGCCCCCGTTCGCTTCCTGGGGCCTCCTTGTGAGGGCAGGCCGGCCCGCGCGGCGCCAGGGGCTGGTGCAGCGGGACCTCACAGCGAGGGGAAGATGGGCAGACACGGAGAGGACACGCAGCGAATGGACACAGCGAGCACAAGCAGCAAGGGGGGGGTAAATAAATAAATAAATATTTTTTTAAAAAAACACATTAGAGGCACATGAGAACAGATTTGAACTGCTTGAAGACAGAATTAGTGATTTTGAAGACAGAACACCTGAACTGGAAAAGATAGGAGAACAGAAAGAGAAGAGAATGGAAAAAATGGAACAGGGTCTCAGGGAATTGAATGACAATGTGAAACGCAAAAACATACGCATTGTCAGCGTCCCACAAGAAGAAGAAAATGGAAAAGGGGAAGAAAGAATACTTGAGGAAATAATGACTGAAAACTTCCCTACCCTTATGAAAGACATAAATAGCAATACCCAAGAAGGACAACGCAAACTAAACAGAATAAACACAAACAGAACTACCCGAAGATACCTGCTATTCAGAATGACAAATATAAGAGATAAAGAGAAGATTTTGAAAGCAGCAAGAGAAAGAAAAGCATCACATACAAGGGAAATGTAATAAGATTAAGTGCTGACCTCTCATCAGAAACCATGGAGGAGAGAAGAAAGTGGTATGATGTATTTAAGGTATTGAAAAACTGCCAGCCAAGAACTCTATATCCAGCAAAGCTGTCCTTTAAAAATGAGGGTGAGTTCAAAGTTTTCATAGACAAACAAAAACTGAAAGAATATGTTACCGAAAGACCAGAATTACAAGTGATACTAAAGGGAGTGCTGCAGCCTGAAAGGGAAAAACAAGGGTGAGAGACTTGGAGAAGAGTGTAGAAATGAAGAATATTAGAAAGGGTAAAAAGATATAGTATGATATGACAACAGAAAGCCAAAGGTCAAAATGGATGAAGTAAGTAATCCCTTTACAGTTACAACATTGAATGTTAATGACTTGAACTCCCCAATCAAAAGGCACAGACTGATAGAATGGATTAAAAAATATGAGCCATCTTTATGTTGTCTACAAGAGACTCACCTCAGATGTAAGGACACAACCAGGTTAAAAGTGAAGGGGAGGTCTAGAAGAGGGTTGAGAGTCATTCCTCTGCAGTGAGTTCAGACACCAGGGTCCCATTTGAATTTTAGAAGGGAACTCAACCTGACCAGGAGAGGTGAGGGGGCATCCAATCACACAGGCATTGAATCCCGCTGCCCTGGGAGAGAAAGCAATAAGAATAGAAAGGGGGCAGGGACAGACAGGCTCCTAATCAGCAGGAATCTACCCAACTGCAGAGTTAAACCTGTCCTAGGGAAAGTAACTGGACAGCTCTCTAGCTAACTGACCCAACAAGAAAGTTTAGCTCAGTGGAAGAGTCACCACTTTAAATATACAAGGTCCCTGGTTCAATTCCCAGCTCTCCTTAGTGATCCACCGGGTTATCAAACAACCAGCTGATACTTCAGGACAGGAAACACATAGACATTATTTTTGTATTAGCTTCTCTTGGGTCTCCTATTTTTCTTTTAAAAAAGGTTCTTTTTTTAAAATTTAACTTAGCTTACTTGCTAAAACCTGATTGAAAATCTGCAGGGGGCAGACTGCGGGGTAATTGATTGATGAACACTGGCAGCCTGAGAAGCTCCTCAGGAGCCTAAGAGGGAAGGCTATGTATCCTAAATTTTTGTTTGACTGCTTGCTTGAGTGTTTGGTGTTTGTTCTTTTCCCCACCCCCCCTTTCTGCCCTCCCACCATGTTTTTTTTTTCCTTTTCTTTTTTTAATTAGGTGCTGCTGTCTTGTTTCTTGTTTGCTGTGTTTCCCCCTTCCCTTTGTTTCCCCATTTTTTGTATACCAGTTTTGTCTACCTATCCTAATTCTTTTCCTTCCCTCATCTTCCTATCTTCTGCTTTCTGTTTTTGTTCTTACACGCCACCTCTGTTTAGTCTTCAGTTTTTCTTGTTTTCATTCTATCTTCTCTATTCTCTGTTTTGTTTCTTTTTTAAACTTTTTTCTTATTGTCTTTTCTTTTCTCTTTCTCTGTCTTCTTATCATTCTGGCCTGTTAATTCATTCTAGATATTTATCTCTATTTGGTTTTTCATTTCATTGTTTGTACCCCAATTTTTTATTCTTATTCCTCTGCACTTCTTACATGAGTTAATTATTCATTTCACTCGGTCTTATATGGTTCCTCTTCTACCTTTTGCTATTATTTTTACTATTATACTTTTTCTCTTCTTACCTCTTTCCTTTTCTCTGGCCCTAATCTTTCTTTCAAGGGAATATAGACAACAGCAAGGAAATAGAATAAGAGGAACAAAGTCTCAAAGATAAATCTTACCCCCCCACACACAAAAACAGCAACTAAACAAAACCCCAGAGTAGAGAGAGAAAGTAATCAACTGAATAAACCCATCAAGATGAAGTGATGCCTAAACACCAACAAAAAATTAGAAACCATACTAAGAAACAGGAAGAAATGGACCAGTCCAATGAACAAACTAAAAACCAGGAGGAGATGCAGAACATGCAACAACTAATCAGAACTGACCAAACAAATATCATGAACCAACTTAAAGAAGTGAAGGAAGAGATTAAGGATATTAAGAAGTCACTAGGAAAACATACTGAAGAAATTGTAAACATACATAAAAAGATAACAGATATGATGGTGATGAAAGGCACAATCCAAGAAGTAAAAAATACTCTGGAAGCACATAACAGCAGGTTTGAACAGGCAGAGGAAAGAATTAGCAACGTGGAAGACAGTACATCTGAAATCAAACAGATAGTAGAAAAGATAGATAAAAAGGTAGAAAAAATCCAGCAGGGACTTAGGGATCTGAATGACAACATAAAATGAACAAACATATTCATTATAGGCATTCTAGAGGGAGAAGAGAAGGGAAAGAGGACAGAAGGAGTGTTGGAAGAAATAATAGCTGAAAACTTCCCAACCCTATTGAAAGAGATGGATGTACATGTCCAGGAAGCGCAGTGCACCCCAAACAGCATAAATCCCAACAGGCTTACTCCAAGACACAAACTTGTCAAACTGTCCAATTCTCAAGCAGCAAGAGAAAAGAGAGCCATCACATACAAGGGAAGCTCAATAAGATTAAGTGCTCATCTCTCATCTGAAACCATGGAAGCAAGAAGGCAGTGATATGACATAGTCAAGGTGCTAAAAGAAAAAAACTTCTAGCCAAGAATTTTCTATCCAGCAAAGCTGGCATTCAAATGTGGAGAATCCAAAATGTTCACAGATAAAGAGAAATTAAGAGAGTATGCCAGAAAGAAACCTGCCCTTCAAGAAATACTAAAGGGAGTACTACAGGTTGTAAGGAAAAAACAGGAGACAGAGAGTTGGAGGAGAGAGTAACAAAAAATTTTAAAAAAGAGAAATAAAAACAACATATGATATACATAAACCCAAAGAAAATATGACTAATGTAAGTAATTCCTTAACAGTAATAACACTGAATGTTAATGGATTAAACTCACTGGTCAAGAGACACAGATTGGCAGAATGGATAAGAAAAAATGACCCATCTATATGCTGTCTACAAGAAACCCACCTTAGACCCAGGGACTCAAGGATGCTAAAAGTGAATTTCTGGAAAACAATTTTACAAGCAAACAACCAAAACAGGGTGGGAGTAGCTATACTAATATCGGAAAAAATAGACTTTAAATGCAAAACTAGTTTAAGAGACAAAGACAGACACTTTATATTGGTAAAAGGGGTAATCTTTCAAGAAGAAAGAACAACCATAAACACTTATGAACCTAACTGGGGCGCTTCAAAACACATGAGGCAAACACTGGAAAAGATAAGTGGGGAAATAGATGCCTCTACAATTATAGTGGGGGACTTTAATACACCATTGTCACCATTAGACAGGACATCTCAACAGAGAATCAATAAAGAAACAAACACTTTGAATAATAGATTAGAGGATCTGGACCTAATAGACATGTACAGAACAATACACTCAAATACAGTGGGACATACTTTTTTCTCAAGTGCACATGGATCATTCTCCAAGACAGACCACATACTAGGCCACAGAACAACTCTCAATGAATTCAGAAAGGTTGAAATTATACAAAATAATTTCTCTGACCACAATGGAATGATGCTGGAAATCAGTAAAGGCCAGAGAAACAGATTAGGAACAAAGATATGGAAATTAAACAACACACTCTTAGACAAACAGTGGGTCAAGGAGGAAATTATGAAAGAAATCAGTAACTACCTTGAAACAAATGAAAATGACAACACAACATATCAAAACCCATGGGATGTAGCAATAGCTGTACTGAGAGGGAAATTCATAGCCATAAATGCATTTATCAAAAAGAATAAAGAGCTAAAATTGAAGACCTAACTGCACACCTAGAGGAATTAGAAAAAGAACAACAAACTAAACCCAAAGGAAATAGAAAGAAGGAAATAACAAAGATTAGAGTAGAACTAAATGAAATAGAAAGAAAGCACTAGAAAAAAATAAAACCAAAAGCTGATTCGTTGAGAAGATCAATAAAATTGACAAATCCTTAGGCAGACTAACAAAGAAAAAGAGAAAAGATGCAAATAAAATAAGAAACAAGGAAGGGGATATCACCACTGACCCCACTGAAATAAAGAATATCATGAGAGGAAACTGAATTATATGTCAACAAGAAGGATAATTTAGAGGAAACAGACAAATTCCTAGAAACACACAAGCAGCCTACACTGATGAAAGAAGAAATTGATGAACTCAACAGACCAATCACAAGTAATGAGATTGAATTTGTCATAAAAAACCTCCCAACCAAGAAGAGCCCAGGGCCAGATGGCTTCACAGGTGAATTCTACCAAATATTCCAGAAAGAACTAACACCAATCCTGCTTAAACTCTTCCAAAAAATAGAAGTAGAAGGAACATTGCCTAACTCATTCTATGATGCCAACATCACCCTAATACCAAAGCCAAACAAAGATGCCACAAGAAAGGAAAACTGTAGACCAATCTCTCTAATGAACCTAGATGCTAAAATCCTCAACAAAATACTTGCTGGTCGTATTCAACAATATATCAAATGAATTATACATCATGACCAAGTGTGTTTCATTGCGGGTATGCATGGAGAGTTCAACATAAGAAAATCAGTTAATTTAATATGCCACATAAACAGATCGAAAGAAAAAAAAGCACATGATCATCTCCATAGACGCAGAAAAAGCATTCAACAAAATACGCACCATTTCCTAATAAAAACACTGCAAAGCATAGGAATAGAAGGAAACTTCCTCAACATGATAAAGGGTATATATGAAAACCCACAGCTAACATCATAATCAATGGTGAAATCCTAAAAGCTTCCCCTCTAAGATCGAAAACAAGACAAGGATGCCCACTATCATTGCTTCTATTTAACATTGTGTTGGAAGTACTTGCTCAAGCACTTAGGCAAGAAAAAGATATAAAAGGCATCCAAATTGGAAAGGAAAAAGTCAAAACTTCACTTTTGCAGAAGGCAAGATCCTATACCTAGAAAGCCCTGAGAAATCTACAACACAGCTTCTAGAGCTTATAAATGAGTTCAGTAAAGTCAAAGGTTATAAGATCAATGTGCAAAAATCAGTAGCATTTCTGTACACCAATAATGAGCAATCTGAGGAGGAAATCCAGAAAAAAATCCCATTTACAATAGCAACTAAAGGAATCAAATACCTAGGAATGAATTTAACTAAAGATGTAAATGACTTATAAATAGAAAACTACACAACACTGTTAAAGGAAATCAAAGAAGACTTAAATGGAAGAATAGTCCCTGTTCATGAATGGGAAGACAAAACATCATTAACATGTCTATCCTACCCAAATTGATCTATAGATTTAATGCAATTCCAATAAAAATCAACACAGCATTTTTCACCAAATTGGAAAAACTATGAAATTTATTTGGAAGGGCAAGAGGCCCCAAATAGCCAAAGATATATTGAAAAAGAAAAATGAAATTGGAGGAATCACACTACCTGACTCTAAAACATACTACAAAGCTAAAGGAGTCAAAACAGCATGGTATTGGCACAAAGATAGACATACCGACCAATGGAACCAAATTGAAAGTTCTGATATAGATCCACGTATATACAGTCATCTGACATTCGACAAAGCCACCAAGCCCACTCAAGTAAGAGAGAATGGCCTCTTCAACAAATGGTGCTTGGAGAACTGCATATCCATATCCAAAAGAATGAGAGAGGAACACCGTCTCGCATCTTATACAAAAATCAACTCAAGATGGATCAGAGATCTAAATATAAGAGCCAAGACCATAAGGACCTTGGAAGATAATGTAGGGAAGCATCTACAGGACCTTGTAATAGTAAATATTTTCATGAATTTCACACCCAAAGCACGAGCAGCAAAAGAAAAATAGATAAATGGGACCTCCTCAAAATTAAAAACTTTTGCACCTCAAAGGATTTTGTCAAGAAAGTGAAAAGACAGCTTACTCAATGGGAGAAAATATTTGGAAATCATATATCTGATAGGAGTCTAATATCCAGCATATACAAAGAAATCCTATATCTCAAAAATAAAAAGATAAACAACCCATTTAAAAAAAATGGGCAAGTGATTTGAACAGACACTTCTCCAAAGAAGAAATACAAATGGCTAAAAAGCATATGAAAAGATGCTCAACATCACTAGCTATTAGGGAATTGCAAATCAAAACTACAATGAGATACCATCTTACACCCATTAGACTGGCAGCCATTAAAAAAACAGAGGACTACAAGTGTTGGAGAGGATGTAGAAGAAGGGGAACTCTCATCCACTGCTGGTGGGAATGTAAAATAGTCCAGCCATTATGGAGGACAGTTTGGCAGTTCCTCAAAAAACTAACTATAGATCTGCCATATGATCCAGCAATTCCACTGCTGGGTATATACCCAGAAGAATTGAGAGCAAGGACATGAACAGATACATGCACACCAATGTCCATAGCAGCATTATTCACTATTGCCAAAAGTTGGAATCAACCCAAATGCCCATCAACAGACGAATGGATAAACAAAATGTGGTATATACATACAATGGAATATTACTCACCTGTAAGAAGGAATACAGTATTAACACACGGAGTAACATGGATGAATCTTGAGGACCTTTAGTTGAGTGAAGCAAGCCAGACACTGAAGGACAAATATTACATGACATCTCTGATATGAATTAAGCAAATTGAGCAGAGTCAGAGAACTAGAGTATGGAAGATAGGTTTACAGGAAATAGAAAGGGAGAAGAAGTTTGTGAGCCAACGCCCATACAGACATAACCTATGATAAGGTGGAAGTGAGTAGTTGTTCAGTGAAGGGATATGACAGGTGTGTAGTGATACTATTGGTTTGGGCGGTGCAAGTTTGACAGGAGGGTAGGGTGGGGACTGTGGGTTGGATGGTCCACTGAACTGGGAGGAGGGTTGGGGAAGGGTGCATGTGAACACTGGGGATTGGCAGGTATGTGGTTGAAACTACAATTTTGGGAAAGCTCTTTTGGCAATATGACAAGGAAGGGTTACTGTCTAGGGTATTGGATGGGGTGCATTCAGGACAGGATGCTCTGGGTCAGTCCTAATGTGCAAGTGATCATTTTGTCATATTGTGTTATATCAGTGGGTGGAGACCCACACAATGAGCGGGAAGGAGTTGGACTCTCATCCTGGGGAGGCCTGATATGGTGGGTGTCCCTCGAGAGCACAGGCGGTTTCTAATAGGGGAGGACAGATCAGTGTGTCAAGCCCTCAGTGTTGTTGCAAGTAACTCTGAATCTTGTCCTTCAAGGAGTAAAACTTGGTGGTCGCCATAGGCCATGAGGGGAGGGGAAGGGAGGAACAGAATAGATGGAAGAGAAGGTATTTAGGGGGCAATGGAAGTGTTCTGCATGATCTTGCACTGTTGGATACAGGTGATGTTAAATTTCAGCAAAAATTTATAAAAGTCTATGGTCTAAAATGTAAATCACAATGTAAACCATTGACCATGGTTAGTAGCTATGTTTCAATTTTTGCACATCAGTTGTAACAAATGTACCATTCACACATAAAAAAGTTATTAATATGGGACTGGGGAAAAGGGGGAGGATGTTAGGTATATGGAAGTTCCCTATATTCTGTATGTGACTTTACTGTGACCTAAAACTTCTTTGAAAACAAAACAAAAAAAAAAAGTAAGACACTGGGGAAGAAATGGAAGAAAATGTCGCTGTACATACAGGACAACAGATATTACAGTGATGAAAGGCAAAATGTCAAAAAAAATTTTAATATTTGTCACTTTTTAATACCCCAATTTTTAAATTTTAATTTAGTTTCAGTTTATTAAAATTATTATGTATTTCATTTATGTTTAAACCTATCATTATTTCATTTTTGTATTAATTGTATTTGGTGATATTCTTGGCTTCATTTTTGAAGAAGTTTTGGACCACAGAAAGGTTACAACTGTGGCAGGGGAGGGTCATTGGTGGGGGAGTCAGTGATGGGGGATACATGGGAGGAAGTCCACCTGGGCATACATATAAAGTATATAAATGTGTTCAAATGTTCATGGGGCAGTCACAGTGGGTAGAGATTCACACAATAACAGAAAGAGTATTGAATTCCCATGCTGGGGAGCTCTGCCAGATTCTCTAACAGAACAGCAACAATCCCCTGAATACAGGGGCAATGACTAGTGAAGAAGGATGGTCCAGTGATGGACCCTTGATATTGACAACTATGGTTATGAGCCTTTGCACTTGAAATTGCAACTTAGCCTAGTGTTGTAGGGTGTGTTAAGAGTTACCTCCTGAGAGCCTCCCTGTTGCTCAAATGCGGCCTCTCTCTAAGCCAAACTCAGCATAAAAATGCATTACCTTCCCCCCAGTGTGGGACATGACTTGTGGGGATGAGCCTCCCTGGCACAGAGGGATTACTACCAAGCACCAACTAGCAATACAACTGGAAAAAGACCTCAAAAAAGGAGGGGGGGAGAAGGTAAAGACAAATGAGTTTATATGGCTAAGAGACTTCAATGTGAGTCGAGAGGTCATCCCAGAGGCAAAACTTACACACGTTTCAGAAGGATTGCATAGACTGCCAAAGTAGATACTACCCCAAATAGTGGGGCTCCTGAGGGCTCTGGAGATACCCATGTCCTACGGTCATGGCAGATAGCTCTGGAGTTTGGCACCTTGCCAGTGGGCCCTACTTTGGAGTTTGTGCTCCCGAGTGTGAGAGACTTGGACTCAGTTGTGACTTCTCTACATGTCTCTTCTATTCCTTCTATTTGAACCTATAGTTGATGCTGAAGTTGTATGTCCAAGAAACTTGAATCTTTGGGCTGTCCATGTGCCAGCTGGGGCCTGAGCCTCGGCAGAGTTGCAACACCTCCTCTCCAGTGCATTGGACTCACCCAGGACGACTTACAAGGAGGTGAGGATGGACAACCACCACACCAAGGAACTGAGAGTCTACAGCTGCAAGCAAGAGTCCCATCCATCAGCTATATGGGATTGAAACCCCCTCTCAATTAGAGGTGGAGTGGACATCACCATCCCAGAATCCATAGGATTAGGAATAAAATATGGACTAGAGAGGACTTACTGGTATTCGACTACAGACTTATTGTGATTTTAGCAATGGGAGAAATTGTATCATTGATGTGGAGACAGTGGCCACTGGGGGTGCTGAGGGCAGGGAGAGGGAGGGAGAGGTGTAATATGGGGGCACTTTCAGGACTTGGAATTGTCCTGAGTCACACTTTAATGACATATACAGGCCATTATATATCCTGCCATAACCTACAGAACTGAGTGGGAGTGTAAACTACAATGTAAACTACAATCCATCCTTAGTGGCAATACTCTATAATGTGTCCATCAGTTGTAATGAATGTACCACACAAATGAAAGAAGTTGTTATTGTGGGGAAAAGTGGGAGCTGTGGGGAGTGGGGCATATGGGAATCCCTTATATTTTTTTAAGTAACAGTTTATGTAATCTAAGTATCTTTTAGAAAAAAATAAAAAATACTTTTAAAAAATGTGAAGGGTTAGAAATTGATATTCCATGCAAAAAGTAACCAAAAAAGAGCTGGAGTAGTGATACTAATATCAGACAAAATAGATTTTAAATGAGCAATTCAACAAGAATAACTAACTATTCTAAATATTTATGCACCTGACCTCAGTGCCCCAAGATACATGAGGTACACACTGGCAAAGCTGAAGGGAGAAATAGATGTCTCTACAGTAATAGTGGGAGACTTCAGTACACCACTCTCAGCATTGGATGAACATCTAGACAGAGGATAAAGAAACAGAGAACTTGAATATTAGGATAAATGAACTAGACCTAACAGACATCTATATAGCATTTCACACCAAAACAGCAGGATATACATTCCTTTCAAGTGCTCATGGATCCTTCTCCAAGATAGATCATGTGTTGGGACACAAGACAAGTCTCAATAAATTTAAAAAGATTGAAATTATACAAAACACTTTCTCTGATCATAATGGAATGATGCTGGAAATAAATAATGGACAGAAAAAGGGAAAATTCATAAATAAATGGAGATTAAACAATACACTCCAATCAGTGGGTCAAAGAAATTGCAAGAGAATTCAGCAAATATCTTGAGACAAATGAAAATGAGAACACAACATATCAAAACCTATGGGGGGAAAAAACTATGGGGCACTGCGAAGACAGTGTTGAGAGAGAAATTTATAGCCCTCAATGCTTACATTAAAAAAGAAGAGCTAAAATTGATGCCCTAACTGCATACCTGGAAGAACTAGAAAAAGAACAACTAATCCCAAATCAAGCTGAAGGAAAGAAATAGTCAAGATCAGAGAAGAAATCAATGAAATTGAGAACAAAAAACTATCAATAGAGTTAATGAACAAAACCAAAAGTTGGTTCTTTGAGAAAATCAACAAAATCGACAAACCCTTAGCTAGACTGACAAAAAAAAAGAGAGAAGACACAAATAAATAAAATCAGGGATGAGAGAGGGTACATTACCACTGACCCTGTAAAAATAAGAGAAATCATAAGAGGATACTATGAACAACTGTATACCAAAAAACTAGTAAATGTAGACTAGATGGACAAATTCCTGAAAACACATGAACCACCTAAACTGACTTTAGAAGAAACTGAAAATCTCAACAAACCAATCACAAGTGAAGAGATTGAAACAGTTATCAAAAAACTCTGAAAGATGAAAAGCCCAGGACCAGATGGCTTCCCAGGTGAATTCTACCAATCATTCAAAGATTAATTAATACCCACCTTGCTCAAGCTCTTCCAAAAAACTGAACATGAAAGAATGCTACCAAACTCATTCTATGAAGCCAATATCACCCTAATACCAAAACCAGATAAAGATACTACAAAAAAATAAAATTTCAGACCAATATCTCTAATGAATATAGATGCAAAAATACTCAGCAAAATACCTGCAAACAGAATCCAAACGCACATTAAAAGAATTATACACCATGATCAAGTGGGTTTTATCCCAGGTATGCAAGGGTGGGTCAACACAAGAAAATCAATTAGTATAATAAACCACATTAATAAATTGAAGAAGAAAAATCACATGACCCTCTCAATTGATGCAGAAAAGGCATTTAACAAAATACAGCACCCTTTCTTGATAAAAACACTCCAAAAGATAGGAGTAGAAGGAAGCTTTCTCAATATGGTAAAGTGCATATATGAAAAACCTACAGCTAGCATTGTACTCAATGGTGAAAGACTGAACGCTTTCCCACTGAGATCAAGAACAAGACAAGGATGCCCACTGTCATTATTATTATTCAATATTGTGCTAGAAGTTCTACAGCAATTAGGCTATACAAAGAAATAAGACACCCAAATAGGAAAGGAAGAAGTAAAACGTTCATTATTCACTGATGACATGGTCCTTTATCTAGAAAATCCTGAAAAATCCACATCAAAGCTACTAGAATTAACAGAGGAGTTCAGCACAGTGGCGAGATACAAGTTAATACACAAAAATCAACAGTGTTTCTATATACTACGGATGTGCAATCTGAGGAGGACATCAGAAAAAAAATTCTATTTATAACAGCAACTAAAACAATCATTTATTTAGGAATAAACTTAACCAAGGACATAAAAGACCTGTATTCAGAAAACTACAAAACATTGCTAAAAGAAAGTAAAGACAAATAAATGGAAGGGCATTCTGTGTTCATGGATTGGAAGACTAAATATTGCTAAGACGTCAAGTCTACCCAAACTGATTTACAGATTCAACGCTATCCCAATAAAAATCCCAACAGCCTATTTTTGCAAAAATCAAAAAGCCCATAATTAAATTTATTTGGAAGGGTAAGGGACCCTGAAGAGCAAAAAATGTCTTAAAAAAGAATGAAGTTGGAGGATTCTCACTTACTGACTTTAAAGCACATTACCTAGCTACATTGGTAAAAACAGCATGGAACTGGCATAAGGACAGACAGATTGACCAATGGAACTGAATCGAGAACTCAGAAACTGACCCTCACATCTACAGTCAAAACAATTTTGACAAGGCTGTTAAGCCCACCCAGTTGGGCCAGAACAGTCTAATCAAGAAATGGTGCTGGGAGTACTGGATAGCAATATCCAAAAGAAAGAAAGAAGACCCCTATCTCACACCTTATACAAAAATTAACTCAAAATGGATCAAGGATTTAAATATAAAAACCACCATAAAACTCCTAGAAATGTAGGAAAACATCTTCCAGATCTTGTGGTAGGTGGTAGTTTCTTAAACCTTACACCCAAAGCATGAGCAACAAAAGAAAAAATAGATAAATAGGACTTCCTCAAAATTCAACACTTTTGCACCTCAAAAGGATGAAAAGGCAGCCTACTCAATGGGAGAAAATATTTGGCAATCACATATCTGATAAGGTTTTAATATCCATGATATATAAGGAGATCATACAACTCAACAATAAAAAGACAAAGTAAATGATTAAAAAATGGGCAAAAGACTTGTAAAGACAACTGTCCAAAGAAGAAATACAAATGACAAAGAAACACATGAAAAAATGTTCAACATTACTAGCAATTAAGGAAATGCAAATGAAAACTACAAGATAGTATTTCACACCTATTAGACTGGCTGCTATTAAAAAGTCAGAAAACTGTAAATGTTGGAAAGGATGTGAAGAGATAGGAACGTTTATTCATTGCTGGTGGGAATGTAAAATGGTACAGCCACTGTGGAGGACTGTTTGGCAGTTCCTAAGGAAGCTGAATATAGACTTGCCATGGGACTTGGCAATACCATTGCTAGGTCTATTCCCAGAAGAACTAAGAGCAGTGACATGAATAGATCATCTGCACACCAATGTTCATAGCAGCGTTATTTATGATAGCCAAAAGTTGGAAACAACCCAGGTGTCCATCAACTGATGCACGATGAACAAAATTTGTGCAGTATACACGATGGAATATTATGCAGCAGTAAGAAATGAAGTTGTGAAACATGACAATGTGGATGAACCTGGAAGACATTACGTTGAGTGAAGCAAGCCAGACACAAAAGAACAAATACTGTATGACTGCCCTATTATGAACTAAACATATCAAGTGAAATATAAATATATTATGTGAAAAAGAATATGGGTAGAATTGCATATATAAGACTTTCTTTGAAGCTGAACAAATGTAGGTTAATAATTACAAAATGTTAATGCCAGACAAAAATAAAACCCCACAAAAAACATTATACTAAGTGAAGGAGACCAGACACAAAGTACCACATATTGTATGATCCCATTTATATAAAATGTAAATGTAAATCAATTTATAAAGATTAAAGGAGATTAGTGGTTATGTAGGTCTGAGGAAGGAATGCTAAGGGGTGTGGAGTCTTTCTTTTTGAAGTAATGAAATTGTTCTAAAATTTTTGAGATGATGAATACACAATATTGTGATTATACTAAATGCCACCGATTATATACTTTGGATAGAACAGCAAGAAACAGCAGCTATGCACAGTGGGGGAAGCATAGAGAGATTGAGAGCTGAGGAATTTTCTTGTTTTTTTTTTTTGTTGTTGTTGTTGATTAGTATTATTGAAATAATGGAAATGCTCTAATAATGACTGAAGTGATGAACGCACAACTATGTGATTATGGCAAATACCACTGATTGTACACTTTGGATGAATGGTAGGTTTATTAATATATTATCAATAAAATTGATGTTTTTTAAAAAAAGAGACACCTTCTGAAATATGGTACTATACCAATAGGAAGTGCTGGGCTAGATAACTTTGTGCTTACAATACCAGTATGTCCTGCATCTTTGGTTATACACATTCCTCTCCAATGTTTGTAACAACCAAATAAATTTGTTTTTAAAACCTTAAGTTTCAATGCTATATGCCATCTTAACAGCTTCAAGAAGTTGTCATTCAGAAACTTTGGAATTTGTATGCATGTGTTTTTGTTTTAAAAACATTTATGGAGAATTTCAAACATATACCAAAATAGACATAACAGTTTAATCATCTAGCCTCGGGAGCCACAAATCCATGGCTGATTCAGCCTCATCCACACCCCCTCCTTATATTTTGAAGCAAATCATTTCTTTTGTAAATATTTTTCTCTTATTTTTTTTTTCTAACTTAATCACTCCTTTAAAAAACAGCACTTAAACGAAATTAGTAATAAATCCTGAGAAATATCAGGATATTGTGAATAGCACTGGCATAAATGCTTTCTGGCTACTGCATCAGCCTATGGAATGGTTCTCAGTTGGGGGCAGGTCCTGTGATGATTCAGCAAAGGCTGGGAGGAGGCACCTTTTCACAGAAGAGTCATGGACCTGCTTAAGGTGCTAGCTGGCATTTTAACACCTAATCCATACTAATTAATAGTAGACTTGATTATTCAAATTTATTCTTATTTTAAAAATCAAGTTGAATTAGACTGAATATCTAATATTTCTTCTAAGAGCTCTGTGAAAAGATAGGCTGACTTTCATCTCAAAGAACTTACAAAAGATATTAAGCATTTTCCATAAAGTAGAACTTTTAAAACTCTGGAAGAGATACCACAGAAGATTAAAACCCTTTAGAATTAGCAGTTAAAATCATGTTTACAACCTGATAACTTACAGATATACTGAATTTAAAGGACTAAGAAAACATTGTCTTAGTACTATAAGCATTATAGAAGTTTTAATATATTTTAGTTTCATTTTTTTGAAATCAATGCAGAAATATTGTACTTTATTTCAGAGTATTTTTATATACCAAAGATTCTTTTAAATGAAACATTTTAAAAGTTTATCTACATTATGACTTTTTTCAAAGATTGGTTGCATAATGACTATAAAAAGTGCTTTTTAAAGTTTATTTTGGGGGCTAACTACATTTTTGTTGTATGTATATAGCAGCCAATGGAAAAAAAGATATACAGAAATATATACACGAAGCCCAAACTATCTGAATCAACAAATATCTTTCTTAAAGTGAGACATTCATTTTACTGTTTTTAATAAACCAAAACAGACCCTAGCTTTGATGATGAATTTTATTCTCCAGGCTTGGTACTTTCCCTTGTGGTGTTTTCTTTTGCCAGTAGGTGGCTGTAGATCAATCTATCTGGTCAGGTCAGTTAATGCGTAAGAAACCGAATACCTCCCACAGAAAAGCCACCATGGTCAATGTCACCATCACTTACTTTGTATATTATTTCTTAAAAAAATTCAAAACTATTCTGTCTAAAGATAGATCCATTTCTCCAAACTTTTCATAATAATGACTTAAAATTAAAAAAAAAAAAAGAGTAAATACGTTTGGTTAAATTTCGAAGAATGTTTAAGAAAGTGAAAATAGTTATTTTTAAACATTTAGAACAGCCCCCACTTATGTTACTGAATTGGTGTTTCCTAAAGTCACCTTAACCGGGAATCACAGGTATCAGTGTCAGTGGTACATGACTCAAAATCAGGGCCTTAGTGTTTTAAAGTTTCAAATAACAACAACAAAAGTTTAAGAATTTTAAGCCCATTTTATTAACAATGTATCCCTTTGATAAGATTATGCTTCAGGAGGCTTTTAATGCCCTTGACATAAACTGTACACATTATACAAAAATGATA
>JAQZBX010028824.1:0-27622 GCA_029593785.1 Cabassous unicinctus
GTTACTTTTGCTTTGGATATATAGTCTTAGAAGCCATTGTCTTAACTGACAGTCTTGAAGACTCTTCATTTCATTTTTTTTAGGAGATTAATAGTTCTTGCTCTTATATTTAAGTCTTTGATCCATTTTGATTTGGTTTTCGTATAACATTTGAAGTAAGGGGATCCTTCTCTTATTTTTTTTTTTTTTCAAATGGAGTTCCAATTTCCCCAGCACCATTTGTTGAAGAGACTATTCATCCCCAATTGAGTGGTCTTTGCCTTTTGTATAAAACTCAGCTGGCCATAGATGTGAGGGTTGATTTCTGAGCTCTGCATTCAATAACATTGGTCTATATGTCTATTCTTATGCCAGAACCATCCTATTTTGAATACTGTGGTTTTGTAATAAGATTTCAGAATAGGAAGTGTGAGTTCTCCAACTTCATTCTTCTTTTTCAAGATGGTTTTAGAGCTACTCAGGGCCTCTTACCATTTCATGTGAATTTCATGATTGACATTTTCATTTCTGCAAGAAAGATTTTATTTGAATTTTTATTGGAATTGCATTGAATCTCTAATTTGCCTTATGTAAGATTGACATCTTTACAAAATATAGTCTTCCAATCCATGAACACAGAATGCCCTTCCATTTATCTAGGTCTTCTTTGATGTCTTTCAGCAATGCTTTGTAATCTTCTTTGTGGAAGCACTTTATATCTTTGGGTAGATTCATTCCTATTTGATTCTTTTAGTTGCTATTGTTAATGGGATTTTGTTCTTAATTTCTTATTCCAATTGTTCATTGCTTTTGTAAATAAACACTACTAATTTTCCTATGTTGACCTTGTAACCTGCCATTTAACTGAGACTATGTTTTTTGGCTCTAGGAGCTTTCTTGTAGATTTCTCTATATAGGATCATATCATTTATGAATAGGAAATGTTTAATTCTTCCTTTATAATATTTCTTTTTCTTGCCTAATTGCTCTGGATTGATATTCCAGTGTAATGTTGAATAACAATGGTAACAGTGGGCATCCTTGCCTTGTTCCTGACCTTATAGGGAAAGCTGTCAGTGTTTCACCATTGAGAATGATGCTAACGTTGGGTTTTTCATAAATGCCCTTTATCATGTTGGGGAATTTACTGCTATTCCTAGTTTTCTAGAAGCTTTTGTCAAGGAGAGATGTTATATTTTTTCCAATGCCTTTTTTGCATAAATTGAGATGACCATGTGTTTTTTCCATTGTTCTGTTATTATATGGCACTTAATTGATATTTTTATGTTGCTCCACCATTTTAAGTGGGATTAATCCATTTGAACATGATATAAAATTCTTTTGATTTGCATGATTATTTACATATGAACATTTTATAATATTCCATTTTAATTTGGCTTATCCATTATATTTCTTTAAATAATTTTTGAGTTGCACTGGAGATTCCAACATATATTTAAATTAACATAAGTCCGACTTCAAACAGCACTACCACTTTACATTTATTGAGGATATTCAACAACAGTATTCCAAAATCCTCTCTCCCATTTCCTGTGAATTCATTTTACTCATCAATATGCTCTATCCCATAATTCATTGCTACAATTATGTATTTAAATTACATAATTGTAATTGTAATTATGTAATTGTAAATTATGTATTTAACCAACTAAATTATATAACAATTTAGGACAATATAAAATAATTTGTTTCATCTTAATTTATTCCTTCCCTTAATCCCTTGCTGATCCAAGTTTCTGAACTCTATCATGTCCTTCTCCATGAGGAACTTATTTTAACATAATTGAAGAGGTTTTTTGTTATGAATTTCCTTAGGTTTTGTTTTCCTGAGAAAGTATTAAATTCTGCTACAGTTAAAAGGATGATGTCACTGGATACAGAATTATAAGATGTTGTTTTTAAAAACACTTTAAATATATCATTCCCCTCTCTTCTTATTTGCCTGGTGTATTTGATTTCTCCAGACAAACAGAATTGATAAGATATATTATATATTGATTTATGGAATCGTGAATCCTGGCCAAAAGAGACAAAGCACTGTAGATTGGGTGCTAATTTAGAGCATATACACCATCCTGGAGAACATTGTCCCCTTCATGCAAGTTATTGCCATGCATTTGGTGATGTAACTGTGTCTTCAAAAGACAATTCTACCATTCTATCATCACAGCTGCTTCAAGATGATGGGGAAAATGGTAAGACCAGTGAATTTCATCAACATGTGCAAATTCCCATGCTTAATTTGTTGGGCAATGGATTCCTTGATGAAAAGCTATGCTTTGGAGAGTACCATTACAGTGGATAAAACATTCTGTATATCCACAGATGGTACTTTTGGTTAAGTCTTGCACACGGGAAGGAAAATCCATATCTGGAATAATTGTCTATTATAGTGAAAACCAAATATTGTTGCTTCCATGATGGATATGGGCTTATGTAATCCACATGCCACCAGGTGACAAGTTCATCACCTTAGGGAATGGTGACAGATTGTGGACTGAAAGTTGGTTTCTGCTGATGACAGATTGGACACTCAGCAGTGATGATAGCCAGGTCAGCCTTGGTGAGTAGAAGTCTGTGATGCTGAGCCAATGCATAACCTCTATCCCTACTACCATGGCAATTTTGATTGGTAGCCCTTTTGGCAATGATAGGAGTGGTTGGGGAAAGAGTCTGACTGTTACACACAGAATGGGGTTTTCCCGTCTACTTGATTATTAAAATCTTCCTTTGCTGGAGTCAACCTCTGGTGAGGATTCACATGTAGAAAAATGTCATCATGTATTTTGTCCATTCAGAAAGTACTATCCCCACAACTCTTCCTCAGGCATCTTTGTGATCAACTTTCCAATCATGGGAAAGTTTATGCTGTATATATGTTTACACATTTGTTAAAGCAACCAAAGAGAGAATGACAATAAAATAGGTAAAGATATACATACAGGTTGATATATAGATAACTGGATAGAGAGATAATAAATAGCTAGAATGATGCAACAAATGTGACAAATGTTAAATTGGTGGGACTGGGTATCTCAGTGGGGCTATGTTAGAGTTCTCTAGATGGGTTTTTTATTATATTTCCAGTTGTCTTGTAAGTCTGAAATTATTTCAGAATAAAAGTTTAAGAAAAAATTGCAAGAAAAAAGTATCTGTCTCACTACCTTTCAACCAAAATTACCATTTTTGAAATAATTTTTCAGTTCATATAGGAAAATTGATAATGAATTTCACATTATTTTTACTAAATTTAATTTTTCCATTTTTATATTCCATGTGTATGATTTAATTTGTAAATTTTCACCCCAATCTCTGCCTATTTTCCCTTTGTAAATAATTTTTTTTTACCTTATAATTCCATATGAGGTATTTTTGTATTAACACACAAAATTACATTATAGTTTGTGATATTATTCCTTTGTAGTTTGTCAAGTTTTGTATATGATGCACATTAATATTTAAAGGTACATTAATTTTAAATATCCAAAAATATCTTTCTAAAATTCCTTCTTCATGTAAATTAAATATCTGCATCCAGGTCAGTTTTACTCTAACTCTGTTCTTTGGAATTCTACAAACAAATGGCTAATTCAAACCAAACTCAAGTTAGTAATATTTTAGATAGATCCCAAAAGCATGAACCTGTTCATGTTTGTATTATACTCTGTGTTACCTCCTAACCTAAATTCTCTCATCTATAGTTTGAGGAACAGAGAAATAAAGAGAGACCTAGACAAAATACTGAGTGATAAAATGTCACCAAAGACATAAATATAATTTTGCTTTTAAAATATATAATACATACACTAAATATAGGCAAATGGAATCATTGCTTGAAAATTATGTATTACTACCATATCAGAAGATATCTTCTGTCACAGCTTCACCAGCCTCTCTATTCTGCAATTGAATTCAGATACAATGAGTTTCATATCCTTTTCTTGTAAGGTCATGGATTGTTTAGAAAAATAGAATGTAGTGAATGTACTCCTTCAAAAATTTTATGTGAACAATTTGTTTTTTTAATTCTAGTAGTCATCTTAAAACTAAAAAAAAAAAGGTGAAATTAACTTTTATTAATATATACATATTAAAATAATATGAACAAAGTATGACATCAACACATAATCAGAATAAAATATTTATTGGATATTTTATCATACTGCATCTTTGAAATCTATTGTATATTTGAAATGTATATAAGATCTCAATTTGGACTAGTTCCACTTCAATTGCTCAGTAGTCACATAAGGTCTGTGGTTGAAAAATAATGCCAGACCCTAGCTATGGGCTTAGCTCTAAGTTAGAATTCATTAAATAAATATTTTATTATATTTTATTTAATTTTATCGGAATATACTTATTAATTTTTGTTTTGTTAGATTTACCTATAATGATATGTATTGTGTGCGTGTCATTGTGGAGTCTTTTTGTAACTATCAGCCCATGGTTTAAAAAAAAAACATTTTGACTAAACAAAAAGCAATTCTGTCTAAACAAAAAGCCTAAACTAAAAGACTTCATGTCTTCTCAGAAATAATTTCTGTGGTATCAGAGGATATCTACAGGTATTGTCCTCAGATCTACTCTAAATTTTATGAGATGTTTCAAATTATGCTGATATCTAGTCTCCATGTTCATATAAAAGCATTATAATGCACTCTTATTGAGTAAGAAGATGCCAATTTATATAATAATGCTGCCATAAAAAACATAAAACAGCTATAATGAATGCAAAGCTCTGCATAACAAGCAATAAAAAGTTCCTTGAAATAAAACAAATGTCTTGTAATACAATCCTGCTAACACTTTCTAATTCATTTATCTAGGAAAAATCTCCACATTTCCTTATTGTGAAACAATGAATATTCTTTTCTTTATTTTACTACTAATTACTGAAGTTCAATCAGATACTCTCCTTTAAATAACACTTTTACTCTCCTGCTGTTTTCAGATGCCAATCATATATAAGAGTATTTTTAATTTTTGTTAAAATAGAACAAATATCATCCTGAATGGTATCAATATAGCAACCTAAATAACCTAGTTAACATCAGTATACTTGGTGTATGTAAAAATATACTCAACCTAGTTTGTGGGGAAATACCCTCTATCATAGTGTTTTCCTTATTAATTTTTATAATTTTTATTCATTATTAAATATAATAATTTAATATATTATCAATTTTAATTATTTCCTAAAGTCTTATCTTTTTTCTTTTTGAATAGAATATGAATCCATGAAGCTAACATTGCTCTAATTTTTATTGTTCAATTATATCAATCTTGCAATCAATTTTTATCTTCATGATTCCCACAAACGTCTTTATTTCTGCTTTTACATTTATTTATTCTATCTTTCTACATTTCTAAACTTATGAAGTTTTAATATTGCTGTAAAACTGCAATAGTTACTTCTGTTACTGGGACAAGCAAACTCTTGTAAGGAGCTTATAATAAAAAAGTAATTTTATTCATTGTGAGAAAATGTTTTGCATTCAGATATCATAAAGGAAAGCTGACACAACTTGTGTGTTAGAAATAAGAAAAGTAATATAATTTGATTCAGGATAATATATTGCATTCTTTGAGACATTAGGGAAAAGAAAACCAAATAAATGCATGATTTTGCTTCATCCAACCTCAGAATTAGGATGAGGCAACAGCATATGCTAGAGTTCAGGAACATGGAAAAGAAAGCCAGTATCTAGCTGTGACTATATTTCTCCATTTGATGCTTATAGTACAGAATAACTTGTTTTAGAAGAGATAAGAAAAACATGAGCTTCTGTACTATGTTAAAGGAAGAAAAGGATATAAGCATTATTACAGTACAAAGAATGAACTCAAAATAGTGAAACATAAAATAGGAAAGTGGCCACTGATTAAAGTGAATCTTTAAAGACCTGATTAATATTTTTGGTTACTTTGTAATTGTAGCAGTTTGACACTGTTCATGAAATCCAAAAATGGGTAATAGATTGTGTTTGTAAATAGTCTGTTCGTCTGGGCATATTAGATTGCATTAGATTCAGAGGTTTCACTTTTACTTTATTAAGTCAAGATTAGGGCTTTTCTTTGACCACGTCATTGGGTGTGCTGGGTTGAGTCCCCACCTTCTAGGTGGGGATAAAAGCGACTCCCAAACAGAAGTAAATACACAGAGAAGTAGAAGCAGGGAGTTTAGTCTTTGACACTGGAGACCTGGGGAGAGATGAGCCATTCACCTAATAGTTTAGAGCTGGCCTTGTGGAGAGAGCCGAGCAGCTGAATCCGGAGAGAAATTAGCCCCCAGAGATGAGCCCTCCAGCCTACAGCTGAGATTGGAAGAAACTGGGACCACAGAGCCTTAAGGGGAAAGAAGGAAGGCTGAATCTTTGCAGACATCACCTGCTATTTTGCTTTAACACATGGCCATTGACTTTGCGTGAGAAGGTACCTCTTATGGTACCTTGAGTTGCACTATTTAGGGCCTTGTGACTGAAAGTTTCTTCCCCAAGTAAATACTCTTTATAAAAGCCAACAGAATTCAGATACTTTGCATCATCACCCCTTTGGCTGACTAATACAGTAATCTTTTGAAGTTTTGCATGATTTTAAGCAGAAGTGTGCCTGAAAATAGAATGAGAGATTAGGAAGCATAAAACAAGAACAGAGAATCATTTCATTTCTACAAAGCACAGCTTTAGTTGCTTGGAGACAGTATTCCCCTTTCTTCTTTTCTGTCAGGCACTTCTATAATTTTAATTCCATGTCTCATTAATTGCTTTAAATATGCATGTCTAGTATTGTGTGTTATGTAATATTCTAAGAACTTTCTTCTAGATAAACAGTTATCACTTATCTACACCACTAGCTGCATGTTTAATTTTATGTTTTATGAGCATGTTTAAATTCAATAACTTCAGTATTTATTTATTGAAGTTCCACCTATCTCTTTATGAAATATTAGCATTTTAAAAATTTCTGAGTTATAAGTTTTCCACATTTTTTTCTTGGTTTCTTTAGTCATTTGGGCACAGTATGTTGGCTCTCTGGGTCATTCCATCGCTCTAATGCTTTTGGACGCTAACTTTCTGTCTAGGGTCAGTGATGCTTCATATAACGACTTTTCAGTGAGGATATTGTCAGTGGGGTGTATTTATGCACTGTGGTTGTGGAAATAGCTGGGAGCTATCCAGGGTCTGCATATGCTAGTGACTGCTATAATGTCAATGTTCCTGGGTGGTTTCAAATTTATTTTTCATCTGTTTTTATTGCATCACTCTGAGAGAGGACATCATAAAACCTATGAGGCAAGTAGGGGTTTCGAAGTTTCATAAGTTACATTTCTCCCAGGCAAAATTCTGGCAGAATATTCTTCAATATTTCTTCTTGGGGTATTCAATACAATTTTCTGTTATTTGAGGGAAAAGTAACAGTCTTACAGGTTGATCCTCTCTGCTTCTGGATGAATTGAGAAATCAGTCTCTCTTTATGCGCTTTCCTGAAACAGTTGTTTCAGCGGGAATCTCAATAAAAGGAAATCTGGCACTTTTGCATAAAAAATCAAATGTTTGTCATATGAAAATATGAAGCCTTCATAATTACAACTGCATAATTTGCTGAGGATATGTAAATTCACTTTAAATATTCTAGTGAAAATGATACATTTTCCCAAATCATATTATTGATCCAGTTGAAACTGATATCATGTATGAATAACATGATGATTTGGTCTTACAGTACAGTATTCCATATGAAACATAAAACAAGAAAAAAGAGCCCTGAATAGTGCAAGGTAATTATTTTCATAGATAATTTGACATATGACAAATATAATTGCATTGTATTGGGAAAATAAATGACTGCTCAGAAAATTATGTTATAATGAATATCTTAACTCTTCAGGAAACAAATGATGAGAGAAACTGACTTCATTCTAAAGATTACCCCTGAATCCCAGGACAATTGAAAGACAAAATGTGATAAGATAAAGTACAATGAGAAGAAAACTTAGAATGATAATTTCTTCATTGGATGATATAGATTATAACTTTCTAGGAAAAATTATTAAGAACGTATACATTCACAACATATAAATGAAAAGTTTCCATTAATTAAAAAATGAACAAAACCATAGGAAAAATCCAACTACTGGAAAAATATGTGCATTGTTGGTTGATGATATATTACAAACACAACTTCTATGTAAATAGCAAGCCCAAATTAAGTCCAAACTTTATATCACTTTCGGAAGTGAAGATGATCTTGGGGATTTTTAAATATTATAATTGGCATCAGAAGTGGGATTCGTTAAAATGACCCTGATTTAATCAGTCTTATGATTTGTGAAAAGAAAGGAAGGGAGGACAGGAGTTGATGAAAACATAATTCCTGGATGTCGACTGGGTCACTCCTGGTATGGAGCTGCAGTGTGGCTGCAACTTGTTACCAGAGCTAAAATTTACCAACGAAATTGGTTATATATGGGACCATCACTTGAGAAGTTTGCTCTCTGGATGCAAGGGAATGCAAAATAACAAAACAACAATCTAAATATACAATCCCTTCTCCTCTCATGGCTGAAGGCAATCTCCTCAGTTAATTGTACATGTAATCAGCCATAGATACAACCAAATTACTGATGATTTAGGGCCATGTAATGTGTTCACAGTAATAATTATAACAATGCTTATTTAACCAAAAAACTAGGTGCCATTATCTGAACAACTTGACACATGAACCTAATCAAAACATCTGTGGATGATGCCAACAACCTCCAGGCAGCTGGCATTGTAGAGAACTTTAATGGACTCCTAAAAAAGGAGCTTTGGTGTCCACACCTTGATAACTTTCTTACTGGATGGATTGTCTGCCTTACTTGGGCCCTCTGGAAGCTGAACTCAGCATTTCCCTGGAAGGGAAAAATGGCCTATCCTGCTTCACAGCAACAAAAGAGTTTGAAGGTGGGGGAGGAGCCCAGGGTTTGTTGCATTGTTACCCTTACACACATAAAAATAAGAATTGACTCTAAATGGGAGACCAAGGACATACCACTTGGGGCTGTCCTTTTCAATCATTAACAGTGAATTATCCTGCTTTTAACCCCATTACAACCTCCACATGATTCCCGGAATGGTGGGAGGTGGAAAGGTGGGATGACAGAAGTGGGCCTAGAACTGCTTAATACCCAAGGGCTTAACCCACAGAGCCTGATGCACAGATCCCAGAAATTAATGGGCGATGCCTACTCCTGGTTGGGTGGGCAAACAATCCCCTTGTGAACATCATGGAATACATTTGAGGAGTACTGAGAGACTTCATCTGTCAGGAAGGGGAGAAGTTGGGCCAAAAGATATGGGCAATGCACTCAGATCAAGGGGAAAGAGATGAGGTTATATCTCAAGGCAAGGAACAGACAGATTGGGTGGCCTTAGAATGTAAAAATAAGTTACTGAAAAGGGTCTCCCATGGGAAGTGGTTGCATGACCACCATGTCAGGATTTGTTTATTCTCCCTGCTCCTGTTTTATACAGATTGGGCTTGGCAGCAACCTGGAAGCAAAACACTTTTTTCCAACAGATGTGGGGCTATCATTGCTGCAGGGAAACTGTCCAAGTGCTAAATTTACCATTTGATTCCTTGCTTCACTTCTTTGTCATAGGACCCCTCGTCTTGCCTGTGAATGACTACACCAACATCCCAAAATCACATTGCCTTAGACTTCCTCCTAGCCCAATAAGGAGCTACATGTGCTATTGCTAATACCTTCCGTGTATGTTCATTAATATCTCAGGGGAGACAGAACAGGTGACTAAAATCCAACAGCATGCCCACTGGCTGCAAAGGGTAAAAGCAGATTCTATGAAGGACCTCTTCAACTGGCTCCTAGAGGGTTGGTGGGCAAGGATGCAACCATTACCCCAGACAGTCCTGATCACCCTAGTTGGAGTAACAAAATGCATAAGCAAAGCCCTGTTAATGTGCTGCAGCTGCTGGTGTTCCTAAACTTTTACTCTAAACATTGTTGAGAGTCATGGATGTAGATCTGATCCACCTCCACCTTTGTCTCCACCCCTTTGTCCAAGGTGGGAGGTGGGCTTATGGGGTGAAAGTTAATGGGGAGGAGTAGGCTGGTTGAGAGGCTGAGAGGTGGACTGCTGGGGAAGTCATGGACATACCAAGTGGCCATCTTCCAGTCCTTTCTTACCCCTTCCTTTGGTGTGCTGGTGTCAATATGTTTCCATTCTACAACCTGCAGGTGTTGTGAGGTTTAATGGAAAGGCCTGATTGTACCTTGAACCAAAAACCAAGACCAGGAACAAGCAGTTCCAGCTGATTATCAGGGAAGGAACTCTCAGTAGCAGGGTCCTCAAACCCTGGGTTGCAAAAATACTCAGCCCTTAGTCCCTCCTCTTTGACATGACAGCAAAATGAGGCAGGCAGAGCTGTAATCTACCAACTCTGAAGCCAGCATTTGGCGTCCCTGGGAGACTGGACTATTTGTGTAGTGTAAGTAATACAGCAGTCATTTGCTGAGAATCTTTGTTGGACCTGAGCCTGTGTTTCCATCGTGCACCATATAGAAATTCACTCCACAGGAACTGTATTATTCAACATTTTCTAGGGAAACAGAGCCAACAAGAGATATTTGTAAATATTAGGAGATTTTTATCAAAATTATCTCATGTGACTATGGGTAAACCTAAGTCCAAAATCCATAGTGCAGACTATAAACCAGGAACTCTGATGAAGGTTGAATTATCCAGGAGAGCCTAGCTGGCTGAAGTAGAGATGTAAATTCTCTCTTCTGACTCCTGAAATCATTAATTCTCCTTTTAAAGTCTTCATTTGATTAGATGAAATGTTTCTCCTTGTTGAAGGAAATCTCCTCAGTTGATTGCAGATGTAAACAGCCATAGATGCAATCAACTTACCGATGAAATAAGTCCACAAAATGTCCTTAAATAACAATCAGACCAGTGCCTGCTTAACCAAACAACTAGACACCATCACCTGGCAAATTTGACACATAATACTAACCATTGGAAATCATACAGATTTCCAAGTATGAATGACAAAAATTTAACTCCTTTATTATTTCTGAAAATTCCAATTTCATCCATTCCATGAAAAAGAAAGGAAACCATCATATATGGATATGTCAAGTAATCTTGACTGATGACCTTGAAAATAGTCCTCAGAATAGAAAAGAATCATTGAAAGAAAAACAAAGTGAGAAGTATTCTGAAGATGTAGATGAGTAATGTAATTATCATATTTTTATGTTTCAACCAGATATGAAAAACCATGCCTAAGAAGTTCACCATAATGAAATTATTGCTCATTGAGTTTCCTAAAGACTGGATACTATGGAGACTGTACATCAAAATCTTCCTCATTCACATGAAAGAGATGTTGAGGAATCTTCTCATTGTCACCCTCACCTTTATTGACCAGTTTTTCCAAGTCCCCATGTATTTATTTCTTAAAAATTTCTTGATTGGTATTTCCTATATCTGTCAGTGTTCCCAAATTCATCATGAAATCTAACCAAGAGCCATTCCATAACCTTTGTAGGATGTGCTTCAAAAGTATTTCATTTTGTTATACAATTTAATTGAGTATTTTTCAGCCTCATCTCACTTTGTGTGAACTTGCCCCCTGACTTTCACCTGACAAGATATATGTTAGAGAAGTTCTGGGTTTATAGAACAATAATGCACAAAATACAAGTTTCCCCTATAACCCTATTAACATCTTGCATTGATGTGGTACGTTTGTTACAATTGATGAAAACACATTTTTTGTAATTGTATTATCAATTGAAGCTCATGTTTTAACTTAGGGTTCACTCTGTAGTGTGGTTACATGGACTTTTCAATAATATTTTTATTCTATTTTCATATAGACAACTAAATATTTCCCCTTTTATCCACCTTCAGATATATATTTCAGTGCTCTTAACTATGTTCATAATGTTGAGATACCATCACCATCATCCATTACCAAAATATTTCTGTGATTCCAAATAGGAACTCTGTACATTTTAACTTATAATTCAGGGAATTGAATAACAACACGAAAGGCACAAAGATATGCATTATAGGCATCCCAGGAGGAGAAGAGAAGGGAAAGGGGGCAGAAAGGAGTATTGGAGTAAATAATGGTGAAATATTTCACAACTCTTTTGAAGGACATGGATGTACATGTCCAAGAAGCACAACACACTCCAAACAGTATAAATCTTAACAGGCCTACCCCAAAATATATACTTATCAAATTTAAAATGTGCACAGCAAAAGGAGACTATGGAAAGCAACAAGAGAAAAGAGATTAAACATAAATAAGGAGTGCTTGATAAGATTAAACACTGATTCCTATCTGAAACGATGGAAGTGAGAAGGCAATGGTATAGCATACCTAAGATGCTAAAAGAAAAGTAATCTGCCAACCAAAATTCTGTATCCAGCTAAGCTGCTTTCAAAAATGAGGGGGAGTTCAAAATATTCACCGATAAACTGAAACTGAGAGAGTTTGTCAAAAAGAAAACGGACTTTAAATAATATTAAAGGGAGGTCTGCACGTTGAAAGGAAAAAAAACAGGAGAGAAAGGGTTGGAGGAGAATGTAGAAAGGAAAGTTAATAAGAATAGCTAAAAAGATAAAAAGAGAAATGAAACAAAATATGACATATAGAAAATAAAGAACAAAAGACTAATGTAACTACCACCTTTATGGTATTACCATTGAATGTTAATGTATTAAACTCTCAAATTAATAGGTACAGATTAGCAAAATGGATATGGAAATATGGCCCATCTATAAGCTGTTTACAATAGACTCATCTTAGACCCAGGGTTGCAAAGAGTTTGCAAGTGAATGGTTGGAAATTATTTTACATGCAAAGAATAACCAAAAAGGTTGGGAGTACATATACTAATATCAGACAAAATAGACTTTAAATCCAAAATTTTCTAAGAGACAAAGTAAGACACAATATATTAATACAAAGGTTAATTATCAAGAAGAAAGAACAATCATAAACATTTATGCACCTAACCAGTGTGTGCCACAATTCATGAGACAAACATTGGAAAAACTAAGAGGAGAAAGGGATGACTACAATTATAGTGGGGAACTTTAATACACAATTATCACCATTGGACAGAACATCTCAACAAAGGATCAATAAACACACAGAGATCTTGAATAATACATTATAGAATCTAGAGCTAATGGGCATATACAGAATATTATACCCCAATGCAGCAGGATATACATTATTCTTGATCACAAATGGATCATTCTCCAGGACAGACCATATGCTAGGCCACAGAACCGGTATCAACAAATTCAGAAAGATTGAATTATACAAAGTAATTTCTCAGACCACAGTGAAATGAAGCTCAAAATTAATAAAGGCAGATAAGCAGAATAGTCACAAAGATATGGAAGTTAAAACAACACACTCATAGATAAACACTGGGTCAAGGAGGAAATTGCAAAGGAAATCAGTAACTACCTTGAAACAATGAAAATAAGAATACAACATATCAAAACCTATGGTATGCAGCAAAAGCAGTGTGTGGAGGGAAATTTATAGCCAGAAATACTTATATTAATAAACAAGAAATATTTAGAAAATGAATAACAAATGAATCCTAAACAAGCAGAAAGAAGGAAATAAAGACGAAAGTGGAACTAAATGAATTTGAAATAAAATCACAAGAAAAAAATAACAAAACAAAAATCTGGTTCTTTGAGAGAAGATTAATATAATTGAAAAACCCTTAGCTAGAATAACAAAGAAAAAAAAAGGAAAATGCAAATACATAAAATAAAAAACAAGAGAAGGGATATCACCACTGATCCCATAGAAATAATGAGTATCTAAAAAAGATACTTTCAAAAATTGTATGTGAACAAAGTGGATAACTTATGATATGGACAAATTTCTAAAAACACAAGCAGCCTACACTGATGACAGAAGAAATTGATGTACTCAATAGACCAATCACAAGTAATTAGATTGAGTTCATCATCAACAACCTCCCAACTAAGAAAAGCCCAGGAACAGATGGCTTCACAGGTAAATTCTACAAATCATTCCAGAAAGAACTAACATCAACTCTGCTTAAACTCATCCAAAAATAGAATTGAAAGGAACATTACCTAACTCATCCTATTATGCCAACATTGCCTTAATACCAAAGCCACATAAAGATGCCAGAAGAAAGGAAAACTACAGGCTGAGCTCTTTAATGAATCTGGATGCTAAAATAGTCAACAAAATTCTTGCTAATCATATCCAAAATCACATTAAATGAATTATATACAATGTTCAGTTGGGTTTCATCCCTGGTATGCAAGTATGCTTCAACATAAGAAAATCAATCAATGTAATACACCTCATTAACAGATCAAAAGAAAAAAAAATCAGATCTATTGAAACAGAAAAAGCATTTTATAAAATCCAGCATCCTTTCTTGATAAAAACACTTCAAAAAAGAGGATTAGAAATAAAATTTCTCAATATCATAAAGGGCATATGTGAAAAACCCACAGATAACTTCATACTCAATGGTGAAAAGTTAAAGGCTTTCCCTCTAATATTAGGAACAAGAAAAAGATGCCCACTCTCATCACTCTTATTTAACATTGAATTAGTAGTACCTACTGGGGCACATTGGCAAGAAAAATAATAAAAGGGATCCAAAATGGAAAAGTAAAAGTAAAATTCTTACCATTTTCAGATAACATGCTCCTATACATAAAAAGCCATGAAGTATCTATGACAAAGCTACCACAGCTGAAAAACAAGTTCAATAAAGTGGCAGGACATAAGATTAACAAGCAAAAATCAGTAGCATTTCTGTACACCAATAATGAACAATCTGAGGAGGAAATCAAGAAAAAATTACATTTACAGTAGCAACTAAAAGAATAAAATATCTAGGAATAAACTCACTAATGATGTAAACGACACAGAAAATTACACAGCATACTCAAAGGAAATCAAAGAAGACTTAAATAAACAGAAGAATATTCCAAGCTCATGGATTGAAAGACTAAAAATCATTACGATATCTGCCCTACTCAAATTGATTTACAGATTTATTGCATTCCCAATAAAAATTACAACAGTTATTTCACTAAATTGGAAAAGCTAACTATGAAATTTATATGGAATGACAAGGGGCCCCAGATAGCCAAAACACACTGAAAAAGAAAAAGAAAATTGGAAGAATCATATGATCTGACTTTAAAGCATACCACAAAGCTACTGGGCTCAAAACAGCTTGGTATTGGCACAAGGATAGACATACTGACAAATGGAATTGAAATGAGAGTTCTGAAATAGATCCTCTCATATATGGTCAACTGATATATGATAAGGCCACCAAGCCCACTATACTGGGAAAGAATGGCCTATTCAACAAACGGTACTTGGAGAAATGGATATCCATATCCAAAAGAATGTGAGAGGATCACCATCTCATGCCATTTACAAAATTTAACTCAAGATGGAAAAAAGATCTCAATATAAAAGCCAAGATCAAAAAGCTTGTAGAAGATAATGTAGGGAAGCATCTACAAGATATAGTAATAGGATATGGTTTCATAAATTTTAAAAAACAAAGTGCAAGCAATGAAAGAAAAATAGGTAAATGGGACCTTTTCAAAATAAAAAATTGTGCTTCAAAGGAGATTGTTAATAAAGTGAAAAGGCAGCCTACTCAATGGTAGAAAATAATTAGTAATCATTTATGTGATAAGGTCATAATATCCAGCATACATAAAGAAATATTACATCTCAAAAATAAAAAGACAACCCACTTAAAAAATGAGCAAGATATTTTAATAGATATTTTCCAAAGAAGAAATGCAAATGGCTTAAAAGGACATAAAAAGATGCTTAACATCACTAGCTATTAGGGAAATGCATATCAAAACTACAATGAGATAAAATCTTACACCTATTAGACTGGTGGTTATTAAAAAACAGAGAACTACAAGTGTTGGAGAGGATGTGGAGGAGAGGGAACACTCATCCACTCCTGGTAGAATATAGAATGGTGCAGCCATTGTGGAGGACAATGAACTTCAGGAATATAACCAAAGAACTTCCATATGATCCAGCACTCCCACTACTAGGTATATACCCAGAAGAATTGAAAGCAGGGACATGAACAGATATATGCACACCAATGTTCATAATAGCATTATTAAATATTGCCAAAATTTGGAAGGAAGCCAAGTGTCCGTCAACAGATGAATGCATAAGCAAACTGTGATATATGAATACAATGGAATATTACTCAGCTGTAAGAAGGAATGCAATATTAACACATGGGACAACATAGATGAATCATGAAGACCTTATGTTGAGTGAAGTAAGTCATTCACTAAATGATAAATATTATATGACTTAACTGATATGATGTAAGCAAATTAAGCAGACTAACAGAGCTAGAGTCTGGAAAATAGCTTAACAAGAGATAGAAAAGGAAAAGAATAGTGAACCGATGTTTACTGTGAACAAAACCTATGATAAGGTGGAAGGAGGTGGTTGGGCAGTGGATGGGAGTGATGTTTGTGCCGGGATGTGAGGGGAGGTGACAGTGCTGGAATGTGAGGGAGAGTAGGGTGGCAGCATTAGGTTGTACTTTCCATGGAACTGGGGAAAGGGCTGGAGGAAAAAATAAGTGAGCTGTGGGGATTTGTAGGCCTGTGGTTAAAAATACAGTGGTGGGAATGTTCTATTGGCAAATAATGCAGGGTAGGGTTACTGGTGAATGGCATTGGGGCTGGGGGATATGTGGGATAGGCCCCTGCTTCTATGGAATATGTAAATGTTCATATTGTCATAGTATGTTATCTCAGTGGGTGGAGACACACAATAACCAGGACCCAAGATGGCCTGCACCTAATAAGCTGGGGTTTTCTGTTGTTGTTCAATTCTGCCTCTAGCCAAAAGTGGGTGCAGCCATGGGGGGCCTGAGCTAGTCTAGGTCTCTCCCACTGCTGCCCGGCTCCACAGCCTTGCCAAATCCACGCCACTCTGCTGCTCCCAGGCTGCCCATGGTCAGCCCCAGGGCTGACTGGTGCATGTCCCAGCAGGGCCTCCGGGTGCCTGTGACATGAGGGGATTGGTCTGAGACAGGATGGCTGCTCGCCCTGATCTTTGGGACAAAAAGAAAATATTAAAATTCCATTTGGGGGAGTCTTGGCATGTTCTTACAGGGGCAAGATTCTCTAAAGAACATAGGCAGTGCCTAATAAAAGAAAACAGAGCAATATTTCAAGCCCTCAGATTTACTGCATCTAACTATAAACCTTATTCTTCAAAAATAGAAACTTAGTGGTTACTATAGGTTCTGAGGGAAGGGGAAGGGAATACTAGAACAGATGGAACACAGGGCATTTTTAGGGCATTGGAATTGTTTTGCATATTCTTGGCAATTACTGACACAGGCCATAATAAATTTTGTCAAAACGTGAAAGTGTATGGTGCAAAATGTAATCCATAACGTAAACAATTGATCATGGTTAGTATCAATGCTTCAATATTTGTTTATCAATTGTAACAGATTTCCCATAGTCATATAAGATGCTATCAATAGGGGAAAATGTGAGAAGGAGACCGGTGGGATATAAGGGAATCCCCTATATTTTCTATGTGACATTTCTGTAATCTAAAGCTTCTTTGAAAATAAAGCAAAAATAATTAAACACTGGGGTAACAAACAGAAGAATTTGTCACTGTACATAAAAGATAACATGTCTTTTGGTAATGAAATACAAGTTATTTTAATTAAAAAAAATTTTTTTTATATTTTGTATTTTATTTGTTTTTATATTATTTTATTTTTTATTATTTTTATTCATTATTTTGGCTTTGTTTTGGGGGAGATTTTGTATTGCAGAAGGGTTGCAACTGTAGCAGGAGAGGATTATTGTTGTGGGATATCAGTGATGGGGATGTGTAGGGAGGAGTGCACCTGGGGCATGACTCTATAGAATATTAATAAGTTCCAGTGGTCATGGTGTGTTTTCAAGGTGGGTGGAAACCTACACAACAAAAAGAATATTGAATTCCCATCCTGAGAAGTCCTGCTACATTCAATAATATAGCTGCAAGAATCCCCAGAGTACACGGGCTTGCCTACTGAAGGAAGACAGAACAGTACACCAGGCCCCTGAAATTGATGGTTGTACTTATGAACCTTGTTCTTCTGCATTGAAACCTAGCTTAGCATTATTAGTATTTTTTAAATATACCTAGATTATATAAATATTACATAAATAGTATATGGGATTCCCATATGCCCCACTCCCTACCCCTCCCACACTTTCCCACATTAACAACATCCTTCATTAGTGTGGTACGTTTGTTTCAATTGATGAACACATTTTTGAGCATTGCCACTAAGCATGGATTAAAGTTTACATTGTAGTTTACACTCTCTGTCACCCAATTCTGTAGGTTATGGCAAGGTAGACAATGACCCATATCTGTCATTGCAGTGCCATTCAGGACAATTCCCATGTCCCAAAAATGCCCCCCCACACACACATTACACCTGTTTTTCCCTCTCCCTGCCCTCAGAACCTCCAGTAGCCACTGCCTCTACATCAATGACATAATTTCTTCCATTCTAGCTTAGTATTATACATTGCCAAAAAGTTACTTCCTGAAAGCCTCCGTGTTGCTCAAACATGGCCCCTCTCTAAGCCAAACTCATCATATAAACTCAGTATCTTCCACTCAGAATGGTACATGATTTCCAGGGATGAGAATTCTTGGTCCTGAGGGATTATTACCAAGCACAGACTAGCAATGTGTTTGGAAAAATACCTTAACCAAAGGGTGGAAATATAAAATGCAAATGAGTTTTTGTGGCTAAGAGATAATTGAGTGGGGAGGTCATACCAGAGGTTATGCTAATGCATGTGTCAGGAGGCACTCATTGACTGCCACGATAAACAGTGCCTCAAGCAGAGGGACTCATGAGGGCTCTTAAGACATCTAGACACTATAGGCAGGGCAGATCATCTCAGGAAGTAGGCACCCTGTCAGTAGAGTTTACTTTGGAATATATGTTCCCTAGTGTAACAGAGCTCGACCCATTTATAATTTCCCTACACATGGCTTTTCTTCCCCTTTTGCATGAAACTATAATTAACATTTTAATCATTAAATATATGTACAAGAGACTCAATTCTTTAGTCTGTTCATATGCTGGTTGAGCCCTGAATCTCAGCAGAGTTGCAACACCCGCTCTACAGTTCATCAGACTCACCCAGGACAACTAACAAAAGGATGATGATGGACAAAACCCATCCCAAAAAACAGAAAGTATCTATGATTGTAAGCAAGAATGTTCTGTCTTTCTGCCCCATGGCATCTAAGCCCCTCTCAATCAGAAACAGAGTGGGCATCACCATCCTAAAATCCTCAAGATTGAGGAATGAACAAATATAAGGGGGAATGCAAATATGGAATAAGGTAGATTTATTATTTTTCTAGCAATGGAAGAGTTTTTAACATTGATATAAAGGCAGTGGTTACTAAGGTTTCTGAGGGGAAGGAGTGTGAAGAATATATGTTACATGGGAAATTTTGTGACATTAGAATTTTTCTGAATTACATTGCAATGATGGATACAGCCATTATACATTCTGTTAAAATTTGCAGTTGAAAGTGCAAACTCTAATGTAAAGTATGGTTAGTAGCAATGCTTCAATATGTGTTCATCAATTGTAGCAAATGTACTACACTAATCAAAGATATTGTTAATGAGGAAAAGTGTTGGAGGGGAAAGGGGTGGCATATATGTGAAAAACCCTATATATTTTTATGTATTGTTTATGTAATCTAAAGCTTTTATAAAAATAAAAGAAAAAATGTGATTAATATACAAATATTAAACAGCAAGTATTACTCATATCTGTAACTATATTGGAAAATTTGTGGGGAATAGATTAAGCAAAAAATAAGGAGGTAAAACGTAGTATGGTAGGATCTCAGTTATGTAAAAATGTTTTTTGCACTCATATGTCACAACTCCATAGTGAAATGACATATAAAGAAAATAGAGAAAAGCATTTAATAATTTCTCTCTGGAAAGGAAAATTCTTTTGGGAGACCAAAAGTGGAAATTTAACTTTTTACATTTTCTAGTAGGTTGGGTATTTTTTTGATGGTGGAAGGAATCATATTCTTCTCCTGATTTAAAAAAAAAATAAAATTAATAAAAACATCACTTATCTGATCAGACTTTTCCAGATATAATTCATGAATTTAATTTATTCCATTTCTTGATAAATGTAAATTTTAACAATTGAGGGAAGGGACTCAATAGCAAATATTCAACAATAATTCAAGGTGTTGGTAGTGGGGTGATGTATGGGAATTCTACATGTTATGCATGATTGTTTTGTAAGCTCATAACTTCTCAAATAAAAAAAAAGAAAAAGAAGAAAAAATCAGAAAAAAAAACATGAGATACCACTTTAAATCCAATAGAATGGCTTTAATAAAAATAGACAAATTATTATTGATGAGACAGGACTTATAGCTGGAAACCTAATGGGTAGACAAATTATCTATGACCTAATTATTAGCACCTCAAACCCTCAGTGCACAGGATGACATCATTTTCATCCCCTTGAGTGAACAATGGACTAAAGTAGATTTATTATTATTCTATTATAGACATTATTATTATGTCAATGGAGGAAATTTTCTCAACGATATAAAAGTAGTGGCCACCAGAGGTTCTGAAGGGGGGAAGAGGGAAGAATGAATGTAACATGGGGAATTTTCAGGACATTGGAATTGTACTGCATTACAATTCTAAGATACGACAATGGGGGTATAAGTGTGTATGCATGTTTGTTTTGTAAGTACATAATTTTTACTCTACACTTATGTTTATGTATTTTCATGTATGAATAATATACCTAAATAAAATTTTATTTAAAAATATAAAAAAATTGTTTAAAAGATTGAGAACTTGGCTTATTGGCCTGTTTTCTTTTACTAGGCAAAGCTTATAAATTCTTATTTGAGAAAGTAGCAGGATTTCACCAAGAGGGAATTTTGATATTTTGTTAGTATATGGGCCTCTATATATCCAGAAAACATACCAATGGCAATAATGATACATTTGTATCCCTTATAAGTATGGTTTAGATACCACCCCACTATCAACATCCTGTTCTAGTGATGTAACTTCGTAATAGATCCTGAAAGAACATTCCTATATTTGTATTATTATACACAATCTTTGGACTCTATCAAGTTCATTGTTTTACAGAATCTCCATTTTATCCTCTAGCTTTCTTACTAGCAAAATATATTATCTTTTCAGCCATGTTCACACACACAAACTTCATCACTGCTATTTACACTCACATTTTTTTTATGTCACCTCTACCCATTTCCAAGGCATTACATCAATCTAGTTATAAATTCTCACAGATTAAATGTCAGTTCACTATTCACTAAGCCCATTCTATTTCCTGGTAATCCATCTCCCAGACACTATCTCCATGAGTTGGTCAATATAAAAGTTCATATCAGTGAGACCATAAAATATTTGTCCTTTTTGTCTAGCTTATTGCACTCAACATAAGCCCACTGGGTTCATCAATGCTGTTGCATGCATCAATACTTAATTCCTTCTTAAAGATGAATATCCCATCCAATGTACAGATCACATTTTGTTTATACATTCACCTGTTGATGGACACTTGGGTTGTTTCCATCTTTTGGCAATTGTGAATAATGCCACTATGAACATCCTCAAAACTTTATTTGTATGCATTGCACAAATGATAACATTTCTTCATCTGTCTTAGTGTGTTTGATAATGTTTTAAATATGTTAAAGTGCATTATCAGTATTTTTCTTCTAAATGAGTGAAGAAGAGGTTATATTTTAATGGGATAATAATAAGCAGTATCCATTGATAATGTCTTATGTACCAACTACTATAGTAGACATATTATAATTTTTGCCAACCTGCACTTTGAAATATCTACGCCCTTCATTTCTAGAAGAGTTGAAAAACTGCCCTTTAATATTCAAAAACATTTTTAACAGAGACTCTCTGACAAAATCTATTTTTTGAAAGGGACTATTTTAAACAGGAAGAACCTTATGACATTAAGTGTTCATATATGCAATTTATACATTGTAGGTAAATGTCACACAACCCACAAAGGAGTCGGCATGGATGTCTCTCCTCTGAGGAAAGAATGTTCCTTGGAACCATTATCAATTAGTAAAACTTCCTTCTTTTAACGTATCCATGTTGGTTAAGTTGTCATATTTAGATTTGTATATTATGAAAAACAGTGTTTAAGTGACATGCCAAGCCTCAGCATTATGTTAAATGCTGCCCTGACTCACATATCCCACCAAACACATGAAAACTTCAATCTTTCCATTCACGCAAAAATTTAGTTTTGTTGCACTGCTTTGGTCAAAGAAGAAAGGTCAGATATCAGGACTAGACTTCTGAATGATTCTTCATGTAGGATCCTTAACATTTTCTGTTCAACAGTATATAGACCTAGAATTTTAACATGGGGGTATCCATGGTATAAAAAACAGAAACTACTGCCTTTGGCTCCATTGAGGAGTTTGCATTTGGTTTTGCATACATGAGAAATATAGTCCCAAAGGGTAAACTGACAACCAGGAGGTGGGAGGACAGGTGAAGAAGGCTTTTATCTGCATCTATCCCTTGCTAGATGAGATCCTCAAAATGGCTTCTTTTCCTTTAGAGGAATTACCTTTATTCTTTCACTAATTGTTCCTTTTCATTCTCCTTATTTGCATGAATAATTTTTTCTGTCATTTTTGTACATTATGCCTCATAAGTTTTCATCTTTCAAAATTTTAAAGTCGTTTTTATTTCCCATTAATGAATGTGTATTGTGGTATGTCGATCTGTTTGATGCAAAAGCTTTAAAAATACCAATGAGGAAGATTTATGGTCATTTGTTGTTGTTCTCATCTTACAGGTAGTTGGATAGAGATTATGTGAAATATTTTGATTCTTATTTAATGTAGCTAAATGAATATTAGGGATTTTTTTTTCTCTCTGGAAAGTTGTAATATCAAATGGGCATTATGTCAAGTAGAGAATATTTAAGGCAGAGTTATTGGGCACTATGCATCATATTTTAAGCCCAAAGAATTAAAAACAATATCAAGTCAAATTAATCAACAGTGTATACAGCAAAGAATGCCCATAGGAAAATTTGTGTCAGGCACCCCTACCTTTCAAAGAGGAATTTTAATTATCAGATTAATTCTTCTAACCAATTAAATTCTCTGAGAGATTGGTATGTTCTCGAAATACTTCAATGACATGAAATAAAAAGAATTATTTAATTCAAGTATTAGAGGTTCCACGTGTTGATGCAGCGAGCCAGTTTCTACTTCTAGCCCTGCAATTACTTCAATATCTTGTGGTCCCCTCTTTCTTTTTTTCTTGAAACATCCCTTTTAAAAGAGCTTCGGGTAGAACTGACATCTTTTTTATTGTTTATTTTATTTTATTTTATTTTTTTAAAAATACACTTTTTTATTTTTTTAAAGATTTTTGGTTTACATAAATGTTACATAAAAAATATAGGGATTCCCATATGCCCCGCTCCCAACTCCTCCCACATTTTCCCACATTAACAACATCCTTCATTTAGTGTGGTACATTTGTTACAGTTGATGGACACATTTTGCAGCATTGCCACCAAGTGTGGATTAAAGTTTACATTGTAGTTTACATTCTTTCTTGCACAACCTGGCAAGTTATGACAAGATATATAATGACTTGTATCTGTCATTGCAATGTCATTCAGGACAATTCCCAAGTCCTGAAAAAGTCCCCATATTTCACCTGCTTTTTCCTCTCCCTCCCCTAAAACCTCCAGTGGCCACTGCCTCCACACCAATGATAAAAGTTCTTCCATTGCTAAAATCACAATATCTATATTAGAATACTAGTAAGTTTACCCTAGTCCATTGTTTATTCCCCATTCCTGAGGATTCTGAGATGGTGATGCCACTCCACCTCTAATTAAGAGGCAGCTTAAATCCCATTGGGCAGATGGATGGGGCTATCTTGCTTGCAGTTGCAGACTCTCTCTGTTCCTTGGGATGGTCATTGTCCATCATCATCTCCTTGTTAGTTGTACTGGGTGAGTCCAATGAACTGGAGAGTATATGTTGCAACTCTGTTGAAATTCAGGACCCAACTGGCACATGGACAGCCCAAAGATTTAAGACTCTTTGACATACAACTCTCAACTCTAGCACTAACTATAGGTTAAAATAGAAGGGGTAGAAGAGCCAAGTGTAGGGAAACCACAACTGAGAACAACTCCGTCATACTGGGGAGCATAAATTCCCAAGTAGGACCCACTGGCATGGCACCAAACTCCTGAGCTGTCTGCCCTGCTTATAGTATCTGGATGACTCCACTATTTGAGGCAATATTTACTTTGGCAGTAAATGAGTTCCTGCTGAGAAATGCATAAGCATAACCTCTGGAATGACATTCCAACTCACTTTGAAGACTATTAGCCATATGAAATCATTTGTCTTTACACTTTCCCCCTTTTGGTCAAGGTCTTTTTCTGGTTACACTGCCAGTTGGTGCTTGGTAGTAATCCATCAGTCCCAGGAAGGCTCATCCCCAGGACATCATATCCCATGCTGGGGGGGTAAGGTAATGCATTTATATGCAAAGTTTGGCTTAGATTGAGGCCAAATTTGTGTTATGAGGATATCAGGAGATAACTCTCAGGCAGCCTATAATACTAGGCTAAGTTTCAATTTCAAAAGTAAAGGTTCATAAATACACTCAACATTATCAAGGGCCCATCAATGGTCCATCCTACTTCACTAGTCACTTTCCCTGTACTAGGGGGATTCTTGTTGTTCCATTAGAGAATGTGGCAGAGCTCTCCAGGATGGGAATTGGATATTCTTTTGGTTATTGTGTGAATTTACACTCATCGTAACAATGCCCTATAAACATTTGAACACATGTATATGCCTTATAGGTATGCCCCAGTTGAACCTCCTACAAGCATCCCCCATCATTGACACCCCACACCAATGATCCTCCATTGCCACAGTTGTAATCCTTCTTTATGATCCAAAACTTCTTCAAAAGTGAGTCTAAGAAAATAACCAAATAAAATTAATAAGATAATGAAATAATGATAGTTTTAAAAAATGACAAATGAAATATAAAAAATTTAAAAAATTGGAATAATAAAAAAGTAATGAAAAAATATGAAATTAAGAAAACTTTTTGACATTATGTCTTTCTTCACTGTAAGATCTGTTATCTTGTATGTACAGTGACATTTTCTTATGTTAATTCCCACAGTGTCTTATTTTTTCATTTTTTCTTCAAAGAAGCTTTAGGGTACAGAAAAACCACATACAGAATATAGGTGATTCCTGTATACCCAACATCTTCCTCATTTTCCCCTTTCCCTTAATAATATTTTACATGTGGATGGTACATTTGTTACAATTCATATATAAATATTGAAACTTTGCTACTAAACATGGTCAATGATTTACATTATAGTTTACATTTTGGACCATGCACATTTATAAATTTTGATGAAATTTAACATGGCCTGTATCCATCATTGCAAGATCATGTAGAACACTTTCATCACCTCCAAAATGCCACATGTTCCATGTATTCTATTCCTCCCTTCAGGGCCCACAGCAACCACTAAGCTTCACTCATTGAAGAACAAGATTCATAGTTACTTGCAACAATATTGAGGACTTCACATACTGACCTGTCCTCCCCTATTAGGTACTGCCTATCCTCTTGAGAGACTCCCATGCCTCTACCTGAGAACATAGCTCATCTGCCCAGAATGGGAGTGCAATATCTTCCTGCTCATTATGTGGGTCTCCACCCATGATACAACACATTATGACAAGATGAACATTCACACACTCCCTAGAAGCCTGCCCCAGGTGCACCCTGTCCTTAATGACACCCACATCCTACACTCTAAACCAGTAACCTTCCCCTGCCATATTTCCAAAAGAACATTCCCAAAGAAGTAATTTCTACCACATATCTGCAAATCCCAAATGTTCACCTGTCCCTCCCCCAAACATTCCCCCAGTTCCATGGACAGTCAACCTACTCTCCCTACCCTAACCCCTTCACAAACTATCACCACCCAACCCAATAGTATCACTGCACCACCATCATGCCCATCCACTGCACAGCTACACACTTCCACCTTATCATAGATTTTGCCTATATGGGCATTGGCTCACAACCTTCTCCCTTTCTTTGTCCAGCAAACCTATCTTCCAGACTCTATCTCTGTGAGACTGCTCAATTTGCTTAATTCATATCAGTGAGGTCATGTAACATTTGTCCTTCAGTGCCTTGCTTGCTTCACTCTACATAAGGTCTTCAAGATTCACCTATGTTATCCTGTATGTTAAATTGCATTCCTTCTTACAAATGAGTAAGAACGCATTATATGTCTATACTACAATTTGTTTATTCATTCATCTGTTGATGGACATTTGGGTTGTTTCAAACTTTTGCCAATAATGAATAATGCTGCTATGTTGGGGACCTTCACAGTAGCACTCATTATGCACCTTGTCAGCAGCACCGGTGACATGTAACATGGCCGTCAGGGTTGAAACAAAGAACAGCTTTAGCTACAGTTAGCCTTCTTCTAGGAAGTTAGAGAGTTTTCTGCCATCTATCCCAGCAACAGCAGCCACCAATCAGGGATTCCTGCCACCTACCCTAGTAGCAGCATTAGCCAATTCTAGACCGCCACCCACCCTCAGATCCACCAATCCTCACCCTCCTCCCTCAGATTATATATACCCTGCCTCTTCAATAAACTTTTGCAGCTTGATCAGAATCCTGTCTTGCTGTCATTCTTCATGTCTCTTGTCCCCCCAATTCCCACTCCCTCTTTCAGGTTCTGGTTCGACTGACCCGCAGGCCGGGTCAAGTGGTGCCCGAACAGGGACCTGAACATGAGGGGCTCAGTGAGGAACGCTGACGAGTTTTGAGGATGCTGTGACGGACCTCTGTGAGAAGTTTTGAGGACGCTGCGACGGACCTCTGTGAGTAATTTTGAGGATGCTGTGACGGACCTCTGTGAATTGAGGACGTTGAGAGGGAACCTGCCTTGCAATCGGACCTCTGAGTTGAGGACGTTGCGAGGGAACCTGCCTCGCAATCGGACCTCTGTAAGTGGTCAGTGATTATGGGACAAGAAATCAGTCAGCATGAGACATTTGTAGAAGGTCTCACAGATGCTTTAAAGACACGAGGAGTAAAGGTGAAAGTGAAACAATTGTTAAGGTTTTTTGAGTTTCTAAAAGAAGTTTGTCCCTGGTTCCCATACTGGAATCTCATTAATGAGATTCTAAAAGTCCATTCTTCTGCCCCTGATATTCAAAAACTCTGCAGGGAAGGGGAAGAAGCTCTTAAAGAGCACTCCTGTTCCTGTCCCGCTTCTGAATGCAACTCTGTAGTTATTGATATGCCTGAAGTTTCCGATAAACCTCTTATCAACATGTCCAGAGAACTTTTAAATAA
>JAQZBX010028825.1:0-27623 GCA_029593785.1 Cabassous unicinctus
CATGCTCCCCACCGCCCACACCCCCAAAAACACCCCACACAACCATTCCCCATCCGTGTGGTACTACACCCGCAATGGATATACACATCCTGGGGCCTTGCCACCGAGCATATACTACAGTTCATATCACAGACCACACTCTTTCCCACCCAGTTCTGCATGGTATATTCTGATGGAAAATGGCCTACATTCATCGGTGCTTCGCCATTCAGGACAACACCCAAAGTCCCAAATTAAAATACATTCTATGAGAATTTGTAGTGGAACATAATGACGTGAGAAATTTTTTCCAATTATGGACATGTATGGCTAGTCAGCAAAATTATCAAGGAGAAGCAGGAGCATTTGTTTTCCCTGACATTTTCAATAAAATGTCACTAGATCTTTCTATATATAAATCATTAATTTAGTGCATTTAGAAACCAAAGCATTCAAGATAATTTCTTGGCCATTGCTTGTGGCTAAATTTTCATTGTTCTGGTTTTTTTTTCTAACAATTTCATCAGCTACATGGAAAACCAAACACAAGTTTTGCAATTTGCCTTCCTGGGTCTCTCAGAAGTTACAGAAGTGAAGCCCCTCCTCTTTGGGCTGTTCCTGTCCATGTGGCTTGTCACCCTCATGGGGAATCTGCTCATCATCCTGGCCATAATCTCAGACTCCCACTTCCACATACCCATGTACTTCTTCCTCTCCGACCTGTCTTTTACAGCTATCTGTTTCATTTCCACCACTGTACCAAAGATGCTGCTGGACATCCAGACAGAGCAAAATCATAACTTATGCAAACTGCCTCAGACAGATTTTTTTACATTATTTTTGGACAGTTAGAAAACTTCCTCTTGACTGTGATGGCCTATGACCACTTTGTGGCCATCTGCCGCACCCTTGCACTACATGGTCCTCATGAAACCCCGGGTCTGCAGCCTCCTGCTGCTGGCATCCTGGATATTAAGTGTTTTGTTCTCTCTTTTACATGACTTAATGGTTTTGCAATTGTCATTTTGTACAAAGTTGGAAATGCCCCACTTTTTCTGTGAACTTAATCAGGTCGTCCAAATTGCTTGCTCTGAAATCTTTGTCAATGACCTGGTGATGTATGTCACATCTGGACTTCTAGGTGTTATTCCACTCACTGGGATCTTTTTCTCTTACTCCAAGATTGTATCCTCCATTTTGAGAATTTCAACTTTGAGGGCAAGTGTAAAGCCTTTTCTACTTCTGGGTCTCACCTCTCAGTAGTGACCTTGTTTTATAGTACAGTTCTTGGAATATATCTTAGCTCTGCTGCTATCCAAAACTCAAGGGCAAATGCAATATCTTCAGTGGTGTCCATCGTGGTCACTCCCATGATGAACCCCTTAATCTATAGTATTAGAAACAAGGACATAAAGCAGACCTTTAAAAAGCTGAGGTTCTATACGGGAGCATCTTGTAGACTTGAGAATTGTCCTGAATGACATTGCAATGACAGATACAGTCCATTATAAATGCTGCCTTAACCTACAGAATTGGGTGGGAGAGACTGTAAACTACAAAATAAACTTTAATCCATGTTTACTGGCAATTCATCAAAATGTGTTCATCAATTGCAATGAATGTACCACACTAATGAAATAAGTTGTTAATGTGGGAAAATGTGGGAGATGTGGGGTTCGGGGCATATGTGAATCCCCTATGTTTATTTATGTAATGTTTGTATAATCTAAGTATCTTTTTAAAATTTTAAAAGAACTGAGAAACTTTCTCTCTATAAAAAGATTATTTGTTTCAAGTTTAGAAAAGTGCTCATGATTAAAAGAGGTCAAATACTGGGAGATCTAAATATATATACTTTATAAGTGTATAGATAAATAATCCATTTGCTTAATTTTCAGAATTCTATTTCTTTAAATTTTTTAACTTTATTTATACACTTACTAATTGAAAATATAAACAATTAAAACTAAAATGTAAACACAGATGAATAAATACATACATTTCTTAATTAAATATACTGGATACATATAATTTTTTTTTTCATCAAACAATATGTTGCACAAAATATTTGACTCATAGTAACACATTCATGCAGTATTTGTTCTTTTGTGTCTGGCTTGCTTCGCTCAACATGCTATCCTCCAGGTTCATCCATGTTGTCATATGCTTTTTGACTTCATTTCTTCACACAGCTGCATAATATTCCATCGTGTGAATAAACCACATTTTGTTTATCCATTCCTCTGTTGATGGACACCTGGGTTGTTTACAACTTTTAACAATGGTGAATAGTGTTGCTATGAACATCGGTGTACAGATGTCTGTTCATGTCACCGTTCTCAGTTTTTCTGGGTATATACCCAGTACTGGTATTGCAGGGTCACATGGCAAGTATATATTCAATTTCTTTAGGAACTTCCAAACAGTCCTCCACAGTGGCTGTACCATTCTGCATTCCCACCAACAGTGAAGAAGTGTTCCTATCTCTCCACATCCTCTGCAGCACTTGTAGTTCTCTGGCTTTTTAATAGGGGCAATTCTGATAGGTGTGAAATGATATCTCATTGTAGTTTTGATTTGCATTTCCCTAATCATCAGTGACATTACACATTTTTTCATGTGTTTTTTAGCATTTAAATTTCTCTTTATCTTTGACATTCTTTTGTCATGATTTTCCTCCATTGTCTCTCTTTCCTCTGGGTGGTGTCCTAAAGCCTACAAGATCTTTTATGGGGCTATTTCAGCCTGTCCTCTAGCTATTTTTCTGGAGGAGGAGAGATTCCCTTGTCTTTCTAGTCTGCCATCTTCCCAGAAGTGCCCCCTGTCTCTTTTTCTATATCAAGGACATCCGTTTCTTCTGTATCCTTTTAAATCAGGTACTCTCTCTTATTGTACTCCCAAGAATCAATATTGAAGTCAGAAACTGCTGCCTGGATTTTCAGCAGTTTCTGAATATATTCTGACTATATAAAAGTATAGAAGTTTCTGGAAGGATGAAGGAATGCTGCAGTCACTGCCAGATGACAGTAACTGCTTTTGTTATATGGTTTTGGTGAGAAATATTCTCTCATATCAGAGGCTGTGTACTAGCTACCAGGATTTTTATTCATTGGCTCCAGAAAGAGGTCACTTCCTGAATTGGAGAAATAGTCTGATTTGGTTTACAATAATCCATGTTCTATCTCTGATATGCTTTCCCCCCCCCACATTTCCTATCATAAGTTAAGTGAGGTTGTAATATACAACAGAATTCCTGATTCTTCAAACATTGTTGGTCTCAAAGTTATCTGTGATTCTTCCAGTGACATAAGGTTGCCCTTTAAAAGTGAAATTCATCATTGAGGACATTTTCAAAAATTTGTCTCGGCACTTCCTTTAATTACACTCTGCATTTACAGATCTTAAAAAACAATGTGTGTGTTATCCCAATTTCCAAGTAAGTCTTTTTCAAGTATTCAATCCAGGTATTAGGATATAATTTCAAGATTATATGTAGACCTACTCTGTACTTTGTGAGGTAGACTAAGGTGAATGCTTCATTCATCACCTGATTCCTGGGCCATCACTACAAATGGCAAAGCAGAGTGGCATTTTGGAATTAGAGATTTCTCTCAGCTTTGGACGTCTTTTAAAATAATCGTTTATGTATTTGCATTCACTGCACATTCTTTGGGAAAGTTGTGAATTTATTTTCATTTTGTAATTTATTAATGTGCAGGTTCAGAATCTGATGTCATACACACATCAGAACTGTAAGTTTCATCTAAAGCTATTTCATTCATGCAGTCTTGCAAAATTTCTGTGTTTTGATTGCACCATAATCTGAGAATTAAAAATCATCAGCTTGTCATTTCCTTTTAGAAGTCTCTCCAGTGCAAGTAAGTGCCCCACCTCACCCCACATTCTTTGAATTGTGTTTCCCAGCAAAATCATTTATCACAAAAACCAATCAGTTTGTCAAAATCTTTCTTAGGCTTTGTCATTAGACAGCCATGCCTATTCATCTTTTCTTCTTTACTACAGCTGCTTTTTCACTATGATGGTAAAGTTGAGTAGTTGCCACAGAGACTTTATGGGCTGCAGAACCATATATACTTAATATCGTTCCTTAGAGAAAAATTTTGCGACCTGTATTTTAAAGTACCCAAGAAGGTGAGTTGTCCAGGCCTCATGTGATGCAGGTAAATAATTTTTCAGTAGAAGACAGTGTTGCAAGTGTAAGAGCTGGAGCCAGATTGCCTGGTTTTGAATCCCAGCTGTGCCACTGACCAGCTGTGTGATCTTGGCCATATTGATCAATCTCTCTGTGCCTCAGTTTTCTTCTCTGTACAATTAGCATGATACTAGTTTCTACCTTAGAAAATTGCAGGGAGGTTGATTTGAGTTAATGCATGTTAAATATTGAGAGCATTGAATGCAAATCAGATGTGATTTATAAATCCTAGTTCTGGCAATAATAATAATTTTCATTATCTAAATTATCTTTACATTTCCATATGATTAATGTCATTTCTTTTAGAATAAATTGAAATAAGTAGGTAACACAAAAGAAGGTTACCCTTTGCTTTCAATTTTGCTTACTAGAAGATGCTAATACAGTCATCCAAATTAATGCTCTCTTAATATGCTTTATTAATATGAACTATATGCTATAATTAATCTTACACCAATACCTAAACATTAATATGGCAAATATTTAATGATTACAATAATTAAATTGTTTAGATAATATCACCTTAATTAATATAACAATTATATAATTTATAATTATTAACATAACACACTATTAACATTATATCAGTATACAGTTATTAATATAGTGCACACTGAAAATGATATAATCAGTAATGTGCTATATAATTAATATTTCAAATAATTAAATCTAATGATCCACCAACAGTCACCTCGCCATGATCTTTTATCAAGAAGATATTTTTGGAATGGCTACTTAGTTTTATGTTGCCTATATCATATTCTGCTGGAACTAAAGGGCTCTGTGGGCAGAACAGGTGGCCACGATCATATTGGAGAGAGTATGGACAGGTGGGATTTGCATTTACCATGCACGTGTCCCATAAAGGTGAGGCCTGGATGCTGCAGAAATGGCCTCGACCACAGCGGGGACTCTGTAGCCCACGGGGAACATTCACTTCTTCATGAATCTGCTGACACTGGAGTAACTGAGCACCGTCAGGTTCCATGCCACGAGGAAGGGGTGCAGTCCCTCCAGCAGCATCCAGGTGAAGGAGGCCAGGTAGAGGTAGTGGAGGCACCAGCGATGATGGTGCACAGTACATGGGTGAGAAGGGAGAGGCACCCAGGGCAGCAGTGAAGGTGTGAGTGTAGACCTAGGGTATATCCTATGTCTTGCCTTTGAGAAACATGAGGGAGATTTCAGGAGAGAATTTCTTGTCTAATTGAGTCAGGCAACGTGAACTTGGCTACTTAATCCTCTAAACTTCTGTATGAAATATCCCCTTGGGCAAGGAAGTGTGTTTTTATTTTTCTTTAATTTTATTTTTTTTTAAATAGAAAAAATATTGTACATATAACTCAAAACTTCGCATTTTAATCACTTTAAATTGTACTATTCAATGGTATTATCCACAAAATTATGCTTCGTTACCAATATCCATTACCCACCTTTATCAAACCTCAAACAGAAACTCTGCATCCATTAAACAATAATATGCCCTTCTCTTTCTCCTCCTCCAACTCCTGGTAACCTGTAATCTACCAACAACACATCACTAAATCTTTTCTCAACCTGTTCAAATCTGCTGTTATGTGCTTCCAGTGTATTTTTAAATATATCTTTTGTTTTTATTTTTTTTAAAGCTGTTTAGATTACACAAATGTTACATGAAAGTATAGGTAATCCCATATGCCCTAATTCCTACATCGCCCACATTTTCCCACATTAACAATATCTTTCATTAGCATGGTACATTGGTTGCAATTGATGAAAACATTTTAGAGCATTGCCACAAAGAGTGGATAATAGTTTATATTGTACTTTACACCCTCTCCCGCACAATTTTGTAGGTTATGGCAAGATATGTAATGGCCTGTATCTGTCATTGTAATGTAATTCAGGAAAATTCCCAAGTTCCCAAAATGCCCCTATATTTCACATGTATTTCCTTCTCCATGCCCTCAGGACATCTAGTGGACCCTGCCTCCATATGAATGATATTCTTTCTTCCAGTGCTAGAATCACAGTAAGTCTATAGTAAAATACCAGTAAGTCTACTTTAGTCCATAGATCAGTCCCCATTTGTGAGGATTCTGGGATGGAGATACCCACTCCACCTCTAATTGAGAGGTGGTTTTGATCAAATGGGGCAGATTGACAGGAATTTCTTGCTTGCAGTTGTAGACTTTCTCGGTTCCTTGGAATGGTTGTTTTCCACCATCATCTCCTCGTTAGTTGTCATGGGTGAGTCCAATGAACTGGAGAGTAGGTATTGCAACTCTGTGGATAATCAGGCCACAGCTACCACATGGACTGCCTAGAGATTAAAGTCTCTTGGTTGTATACCTACCAACATCAGCACCAACTATAGGTTCAAAAAAAAGTGACAGAAAATGCATGTGTAGTGTAGTCACATCTGAGCCCAATTCTATCAAACTCTGGAGCACAAACTCCAAAGTAGGGCCACTGGCAAAGCACCAAGCTCCAGAGCTATCTGCTATGACCAGAGGACCTTGGTGTCTCCAGAGACCTAAGGATCCCCACTATTTGGAGCAGTATCTACCTTGGCTGTCTAGGAGACCCTTCTGAGACATGCATAATCTTTACCTCTCTGATGACCTCCCAACTCCCTTTGAAGTCTATTAGTCATATATATTCATTTATCTTTACATTTCCCCTGTTATTTCAAGGTCTTTTTCCAATACTATTGCCATCCAGTGCTTGGTAATAATCCCTCAGTGCCAGGGAGGCTCATCGCTGGGAGTCATGTCCCTCGCTGGAGGGAAGGTAATGCATTTATATGCTGAGAGAGACCACATTTGAGCAACAAGCGTGCTCTCTGGAGCTAACTATTGGGCACTCTACAACACTAGGCTATTTTGGAAATTCAAGAGCAAACACTTATAAGTATAGTCATGAATATCGAGGGCCCAACATTGGACCATCATTCTTCACTAGTCATTGCCCATGTACTTGGGGAATTGTTGCTGTTCAATTAGTGAATGTGGCAGAGCTCCCTAATATGGGAAGTCAGTAATCTTTCAGTTGTATGTATCTGTACCAACTGTGGTAATGTCCCATGAACATTTGAACATATTTATATACCTTATATGTTTGCCCAGGTGACTTCCTCCCATGTATCTCTCATCACTGAAACCCCATCCCATTTATCCTCCCCTGCCATAGTCATAATCCTTCTGTGATCCAAAACCTCTTCAAAAATGAAGGCAAGAATATTGCCAAATTAGATTAATAGGAAAATGAAATAATATTGTTAGGTTTGAATATAAGAAATAAAATACATAATAATGTAGGGAAATTAAAATTAAAATAAAGATTAAAAAATGGGGTATTACAAAAAAAATGAAAAACATTGAAAAAAAATAAAATGAATTATTTTTTTGATGTTTTGCCTTTCATCACTGTTATATCAGTTGTCCTGTATGTACTGTGGTATTTTTTCCATTTCTTACCCAGTGTCTTACATCTTTTTATTGTTTTCAAAGAAGTTTTTGGTCATGGTAAGGTTACATACAGAATATAGGGGACCCCCATACACCAAACTTCCTCCCACTTTTCTCTCTTCTCTATTAATTACCTTTTTACATGTGGATTGTACATTTTCTAAAAATTGATGGATAAATATTGAAACATAGGCACTAACCATGGCCAATGGTTTGCATTATGTTTTACATTTTAGACCACACACTTTTAAAAAAAAAATTATGATATTTGACATGGCCTGTATCCATCACTGCACAATCATGCAGAACACTTCCCCCCAAATATACCCTCTTCAACCTCTTCTATTTCTCCCTGCCCTTCCCCTTGGAGCCCATGATGACAGGCAGGCTTCAATCCTTGAAGGACAAGATTCATAGATATTTGCAACAACTCTGAGGACTAGACACATTAGTCTGTCCTCCCCTATTAGGATCTGCCCATGCTCTTGACAGACATCTCCCTCTGTTTGAGAGCATGGCGAGCCTCCCCAGTGTAGGAGTTCAAGTCTTTCCCATTCATTATTTGGGTCTCCCCCCATGATACAGCACACTATGACAAAATGATCAGTCACAGATTCTCTAGAAAACTGTCACAGGTGCACCCTGCCCCAAATGTCCCCATTCAACACCCTAAACCAGTAACGCTTCCTTGTCATATTAACACAAGTTTTTCAACACTGTAGTTCACCCAAGTACCCACCTATCCCCAGTGCTCACCTATTCCTTTCCCCAAACTCCTCCCAGTTCCTTGGACCACCCAAACCAACCTCTCCACCTTACCCCTGTCAAGCTTGCACTGACTAATCCAATAATATTCCTTCACCCCTGTCATATCTCTTCATTGCACAACTACTCAATTTCACCTTGCCATAGATGATGCCAATATGGGAATTGGCTTAAAACCTTCTTTAGCTTTCCTATTTCCTGTAAAAATATCTTCCAAACAATAGCTCTCTGAGTCAGCTCAATTTGCTTAATTAATATCAAAGTGGTCACGTAATATTTATCCTTCAGTGTTTTGCTTCCTGCATTCAACATAAAGTCTTCAAGTTTCATCCATGTTATCCTGTGTGTTAGTACTCTATTCCTTCTTACAGCTGAGTAATAGTCCATTGTATGTATCTACCACATTTTTTTTTATCCATTCATCTGTTGATGGGCAGTTGGGTTGATTCCAACTTTTTGGCAATAGTGAAAAATGCTACTAGGAAAATTGGTGTGTATATATCTGTTCATGTCCTGGCTTTCAGTTCTTCTGGGTATATAGCCAGCAGTGGCATTTCTGGGTCATATGGAAGATCTAAAGTTAGTTTTTTGAAGAACCACAAAACTGTCCTTCACATTGGCTGGACCATTCTACATTCTACATTCTACATTCCCACCATGAGGGTTCCCATTCCTCCACATCCTCTCCAACACTTGGAGACCTCTGTTTTATTAATGGCCACCAGTCTAATGAGTGTAAGATGGTATCTCATTGTAGTTTTGATTTGCATTCCCCTAATAACTAGTGATGATGAGCATCTTTTCATGTGCTTTTTGGCCATTTGTATTTCTTCTTTGGAGAAGTGTCTGTTCAAATCACTTCCCCATTTTTTAAGTTGACTTTTTATTTTCAAGATATAGGATTTCTTTACTTATGCTGGTTATTAGTCTCCTATCAGATATTTGGTTACCAAATATTTTCTCCCACTAGGTAGGCTGTTTTTTCACTTTCTTGACAAACTCCTTTGAGTTGGAAAAGGTTTTAATTTTGAGGATATCCCATTTATCTATTTTTTTTTCAGTGTTTGTGCTTTGGGTGTGAAGTTCATGAAGCCATTTCCTATTTCAATGTCCTTTATATGCTTTGCTGCATTATCTTCCAAAGTCTTTAAGGTCTTGACTCTTACATTCAGATATTTAATCCCTCTTGAGTTGATTTTTATATAAAGTGTGAGATGGTGGTCCTCTCTCCTTCTTTTGGATATGGATATCCCATTCTCCAAGCACCATTTGTTGAAGAGACCATTCAATCCCAGTTGAATGGGTTAGGTGGACTTGCTGAATATCACATGATTATATATGCAAGGATCTATATAAGAGCTGTCAATTCAGTCCCATTGGCCATATGTCTACCCTTGTGCCAATACCATGCAGTTTTGACCACTGTAGCTTTGTAGTATGCTTTAAAGTCAGGTAGTGTGAATCCTCCAATTTTGTTTTTATTTTTCAATAAGCCTTTGGCTATTCAGGGCCACTAGCCCATACAAATAAATTTCATAGTTAGTTTTTCCAATTCAGTAAAAAATGCTGTGTTGATTTTATTGGGATTGCATTAAATCTGAGGATTATTTTGGTTTGGATAGACATCTTAATGGTGTTTAGTCTTCGTATCCATGAACAGGGAATATTCTTCCATTTATTTAAATCTTCTTTGATTTCCTTTAACAGGGCTGTGCAATTCTCTGTGTATAAGTCATATACATCTTTAGTTAAATTTATTCCTAGGTATTTGATTTTTTTAGTTACTATTATAAATGGTATTTTTTTTTTGATTTCCTCAGATTTTTCATTATTGTTGTACAGAAATTCTACTGATTTTTGTGCATTGATCTTATAACCTGCGACTTTACAGAACTCATTTAAAAGCTCTAGAAGCTTAGTTGTAGATTTCTCAGGGCTTTCTATGTATAGGATCATGCATTCTGCAAATAGTGAAATTTTTATTTCCTCCTTTCAATTTGGATCATTTTATATCTTTTTTCTTTCCTCAGTGCTCGAGCAAGTACTTCTAACACAATGCTAAAGAGGAGTGATGATAGTGGGCATCTTTATGTTGTTCCCAATTATAAAAGGAAAGCGTTTAGAATTTCACATTTCTATGTGATGTTACCTATGGATTTTTCATATATGCCCTTTATCATATTCAGAATGTTTTCTTCTATTTTTATCGTTTGCAGTGTTTTTATCAGGAAAGGATGCTGTATTTTGATGAATGATTTTTCTGCATCTCTAGAGATAATCATGTGAACTTTTTCTTTTGATCTGTTTATGTGGTGTATTACATTGATTGATTTTCTTATGGAACCATCCTTGCATACCCAAGTGAACCCCATTTGGTCATGGTGTATATTTCATTCAATGTGTTGTTGAACGTGATTAGCAAATGGTTTGTTGAAAATTTTAGCATCTAGGTTCATTGAAGATTGGTCTGTAATTTTTCTTTCTTGTGGCATCTTTGGTGGCTTTGGTTTTAGGGTAGTGTTGGCATCATAGAAAGAGTTAGTCATTGATCCTTCTACTTCTGCTTTTTGGAAGACATTAAGCAGGAATGGTGTTAATACTTTTTGGACTATTTGGTAGAATTCACCTGTGAAACCATCTAGTCCTGGGCTCTTTTTTGTTAGGAGGGTTTGATGACTTATTCTATCTCTATTCCTGTGATTGGTCTGTTGAGTTGATCAATTTGTTCTTTCATCAATGTAGGATGCTAGTGTGTTCTAAAATTTGTCCATTTCCTCTAAATTATCCTTCTTGTTGGCAAGTAATTTTTTCAAAACATCCTCTTATGATACTATATTTCTGTGGGGTCAGTGGTGATATCCCCTTCCTTATTATTTTTTTGTGTATGTGCATCTTCTCTCTTTTTTCCTTTGTTGGTCTAGCTAAGGATTTGTCAGTTTTATTGATCTTCTAGAAGAACCAGTTTTGTTTTTTCCTAGTGCTTTCTTATTTTCCATTTCATTTAGTTCTGCTCTAATCTTTGTTATTTCCTTCTTTCTACTTCCTTTCTGGTTGGTATGCTGTTCTTTTTCTAATTCCTCAAGTTGTGTTGTTAAGTCTTTGATTTTAGCTTTCTTCCATTTTGATAGATTCATTTATGTCTATGAATGTCTCTCTCAGTACAGCTTTCACTGCATCCCATAGGTTTTGCTATATTGTGTTGTCATATTTATTCATTCCAAGGTAGTTACTGGTTTATTTTGTAATTTCCACCTTGCCCCCCTTTTTGTATAAGAGTGTGTTGTTTAACTTCCATACCTGTGTACCTAATCTGGTTCTCTAACTCTTACTGATTTCCAGCTTCATTCCATTGTGGTCAGATAAATTACTCTGTATAATTTCAATCTTGTGACTTCATTGAGAATTTTTCTGTGGCCTGGCATGTGGTCTATCTTGGAGATGATCCATGTGCACTTGAGAAGATTGTATATCCTGCTGTATTTGGGTTTACTGTTCTATATATGTCTACAGGTCCAGATCCTCTAATGTATTATTCAAAATCTTTGTTTCTTTATTGATTCTCTGTTGAGATGTTCTGTCTATTCATGATAATGGTGTGTTAAGGTACCCCATTATAATTATAGAGGCATCTATTTCTCCATTACATTTTCCAGTGTTTTCCTCATGTATTTTGAGGCCCCCCCATTTGGTGCATAAATGTTAATGATTGTTCTTTCTTCTTGAAAGATTACATATTCTACTAATATATTATATGCATCTATGTTTCTTACAATAGTTTTGCATTTAAAGTCTATTTTGTCGAACATTAGTATAGCTATTCCTACACTTTTTTGATTATTGTTTGCTTGTAAAATTGTTTTCCAGCCATTCATTTAGCCTTCTTAATGAGGGTCATATTTCCTCATCCATTCTGCTAATCTTGTCTTTTGACCTGTGAGTTTTATCCATTAACATTCAGCATTATTACTCTCAAGGAATTACTTACATTGGCTACAATTTCTTTGAGTTTTTGTATGTCATAAGTTGTTTTTATTTTCTTTTTTCTTTTTAGTTGTTTTTACACCTTCTTCCAACTCTCTCTCTCCTGTTTTATTTCTTTCAACCTACAGCACACACTTTAGTATTTCTTGAAGTGCAGGTTTCTTATTGACATACTCTGTTAAATTCTGTTTATCTGTGAATATTTTGCAATCTCCATCATTTTTGAATGCCATCTTTGCTGGATAGAGAATTCTTGCCTTGAAGTTTTTTTTTTTTTTTCTTTTAATACCTTGACTATATCAAGTATGATTTCAGATGAGAAATCAGCACTTTTTCTTATTTAGCTTCCCTTGTATGTGATGGTTCTCTTTTCTCTTGCTGACTTGATTATTTTCTTTTTGTCTTGACCATTAGACAGTTTGACAAATATATGTATTGGAGTAGGTCTTTTGGGATTTATACTGTTGGGGTGTGCTGTGCTTCCTGGACATGTATGTCCACCTTCTTCAATAGAGTTGTGATGTTTTCAGCCATTGTTTCCTTCAACATTCCTTCTGTCCCCTTCCCCTTCTCTTATCCTTCTGGGATGCCTAAAATGCACATGTTTATGTGTTTTGTGTTGTCATTCAAATCCCTAAGTCCCTGATGGATTGATTCTATTTTTTTATCCATCGGTTCTACAATCTGTTTGATTTCAGATATACTATTTTCTGCATCACAAATTCTTTCCACTGCCTGTTCAAATCTGCTGTTATGGGCTTCCAGTGTCCTTTTCATTTATTTGATTGTGACATTCATCACCATCATATCCATTATCTTTTTAGGTACATTTACAATTTCCTCAGCATATTCTCCCAGTGTCTTCTTAATATCCTTTATCTGTTCCTTCACTTCATTAATTTGGTCCATGATATTTGTTTTGACGGCTTTGAGTAGTTGTTCGATGTTCAGCATCTCTTCCTGAATTTTAGTTTGGTGATTGGACTGGGCCATGTCTTTCTCTTTCTTAGTATGGTTTGTAAATTTTTGTTGCTGTCTGGTCATCTTTTTATCTTGATGGGTTATTTTTCAGTTGATTAGCTTCTCTTTCTACTCTAGAGTTGTATTTACCAGCTGTTTTTCTGTGTGTGTTAAGTTTTCTCTTTGACACTTTGTTCTTCTTATTCTATTTCTTTGCTGTTTTCTCTGTTCTCTTGATGGAAAAAAATCAGGGCCAGAATAAGTGAAAGAGGTAAAAAAAGAAAGAGAATAATAGTAATAATAATAGTAAAAGTTAGAAAAGAAAGTATATCAGACTTAGTAAAATGAATATTTAACTCATGTAAGCAGTGTAGAGTAATAAGAATAAAAAAAGTGAAGAACCTACAATGAACTCGGGAACAGAATAGAGAAAAATAAGTAGAATGAATTAAAAGGCCAGAATGATAAGGAGAGAGGGAAAGAGAAAAGAAAAGACAAAAAGAAAATTGTTAATAAAAGAAGCAAAGCAGAATAGACGAGATAGACATAAAAACCGAAAAATTGAGGACTAAATAAAGAAATGTGGAATGTAAGAACAACAACAGGAAGCAGAAGATAAAAAGATGAAAAATGGAAAAGAGATAGCATTAGTGGACAAATTCAGCATACACAAAAAATTGGAAATCTAGGAAGAAGCACAGCAAAGAATAAACAAGCCAGCAGCACCTAATTTTTTACAAGGGGGGAGGGAGAGGAGAGAGGAAAGAAAAAGAAGAAACTAAAATAACCAAACAAACACACAAGCAAGCAGTCAAACAAAAACTAAGGAAGAAAAGCATTACTTTGTAGGCCTCTGTGGAGCTTCTCAGGCTACTGGTGTTCATCAACCAATTACCCTGCAGCTTTCTCTCTGCAGAATTTGAAGCAAGATTTAGCCAGTAAACTAAGTTAAATATATTATTTTAAACTAACCTTTTTTTTTTAAGGAAAAAAAAAAAGTGACCCAAGAGAAGCTACTACAAAAATAATGTCTATGTTTTTCCTGTCCTAAAGTATCAGGTGTATATTTGATACCCCTGTGGATCATTACTCTAAAAGGAGCTGGGAATTGAACTAGGGACCTATCAGGTTCAAGGTGGGACCTCCTCCACTGACCTAAACTTTCTCCTTGGGTCAGTTAGCTCTTCATAAACCTATCCAGTCACTTTCCTTTGGACAGTTTTGACTTCCAAGACAGCAGGACTCAACAGGATGTGTGAGCATACCCCTCCTTCCCCTTTCCTGGTCAGTTTGAGTTCCCTTTTGAAATTCAAATGGGATCCTGATGACTGAATTCACCACAAAGAAATGACTCTCAACCTTCTTCTAGACCATCCCCTCCTCCCAGGGACCCTAAATAAGCACTTGGAAACTAATTAAGCACTTCCTACTGCCTACCTCCCTTAAGGGAGTTGAAATTTTGATAGTTTTCAGCACAGGTGTAGTCAATTGTCTGTCTCTGCCCTCTCACAGGCCAAATTTCTCTATCCCAGGGCAATTAGGTAAATCAGGCTTCCTCAGCAGATTCACCTTTCCTCTCTTCCTGGTGCACCTTGAGCCAGCTAGTATGCTCCCCAAAGTTCAGCGGGGGTCCATGCAACCAAACCCAAAGAAAGGAAACACCTCTCTGCCCTTTGCTAGAACCCTCCTACACTTGAAGAATGCACCCTCCCACTGGGGGGCTCGCCTGAGTCAGGGCTAGCATGGTATTTTGCCTCAAGTCTTAGACATCCATGATTTCCAGACACTGGGCTAAAAACTCATGGTTTTATCTTGAGCAATTTATCTCGTTGTCCAGCTCCCTCCAGATTAATACCCTAAAGGCTCCACTCTGTGGGCTTCCAGAACAACTCACTCAGGTAGGATCTTGTCCCCACTCAGCTGTTTTTTGCAAAAGAGATGGTGAGTGCCCACTTAAACCAATGCCATCTTGCTGCCGTCTGTCCAGTGTACTTTTGATTTTTTGGATTTTTCCATTCATCACCTGCATATCCATTATCTTTTTATGTATGTTTAGAAGTTCTTCAGTATGTTTTTCCAGTGTCTTCTTATTTCCTTAATCTCTTCCTTCATTTCATTAATTTGGTCCCTAATATTTGGTTTGACAGCTTTGATTAGTTGTTCTGTGTTCTGCACCTCTTCCTGGTTTTTACTTTGTTCATTGGACTGGGCCATGTCTTCTTGTTCCTTAGTATGGTTTGCAATTTTTTGTTGCTGTCTGGTCATCCTTTAATCTTGATAGGTTTATTCAGTTGATTAGCTTCTCTCTTTACTCTAAGGTTTTATTTAATTGCTGTTTTTGTGGGTGTGTTAAGTTTTCTCTTTGATGCTTTGTTCTTCTTGTTCTATTTCATTGCTGTTCCCTGTGTCCCAATTACTTGCTTCTGGCTTCTCCATGTCTCTGACCCTCACTCTTCTGGGAGTTGGTAAGAAGTGTCCCTATTTGCTGTGCCCCACAGTAGGTCCCCAAGGCAGGCTCTGGCTTTTTCTTTGTTGTTTTAATGAGAGCTAAATCTTGTATGCTTAACCGGTCAGCCATGTTCCCCCACAGTCTCACTTTTTAAATTTTTAATGGCATTTAATTTTGAACAATTTTACTCTACAGAAAAATTGTGAACCCATTCCAGAGAGTTTTCCACATTATGAGCATCTCCCCCCTAGTATAACGCATTATATTTGGTGGATATTTCAATTTTTTAAAATACAAAAATGCCAGTAAAAATGTTTATTCATAATCCTAGGTTTCTTATTCCTACTGGGGTTCTATGCATATCTATGCAGACTCTTCTTATACTTAAACTAGTTTTTAAAATATACTTTTAATTTTATTAAAAAGATACTTAGATTTCACAAATATTATGTAAAAAATATAGGGGATACCCATATGCCCTGCTGCCAACCCCTCCCACATTTTCCCATATTAACAACATTCTTCAATAGTGTGGTACATTTGTTACAATTGATGAACACATTTTGAAGCATTGCCACTAAGTGTAGATTACAGTTTACATTGAAGTTTACACTCTCTTCTGCACAATTTTGTAAGTTATGGCAAGATATGTAATGGCTTGTATCTGTCATTGTAATGTCATTCAGGACAATTCCCAAGTCCTGAAAATGCCCCCATATTTCACCTGTTTTTCCCTCTCCATGCTGTTAGACCATCCAGTGTTCACTGCTTCCACATCAATGATATAATTTCTTCCATTGCTAGAATCATAATAATACTATAGTAGAATACCAGTAAGTATACTTCAATCCATAGTTAATTTAACAGTACTAAGGATTCTGGGATGTTGATGCCCACTCGACCTCTAATTGAGAGGAGGCTTCACTTCCATGGGGCAGATGGCTGGGACTCTCTTGTTTGCACTTGTAAACCTCTTTGTTTCTTAGGATGGTCATTGCCCATCATCATCTCCTTGTTAGCTGTCCGGTGAATCCAATGAACTAAGAGTAGGTGTTGCAACTTTGCTGAAATTCATGGCTTAACTGGCACATAGATGGATAAAAGATTTAAGTCTCTGGGACATATATTTATTAAGTATAGTGCTAAATATGGGTTCGAATAAAAAAGGTAGTAGAGACATGTGTATAGAACCTATAAATGAGTCTCACTCTGTTACACTGATAAATTCCAAAGTAAGGTCCCCTGAAAGAGTGAGGAATTCCTGAGCTGTCTGCCCTGATTATAGATTCTGGATATCTCTAGAGCCCTCAGGAATCCTGCTGTTTGAAGCTCTGTATAGGGTGACACTCAGTGAGATCCTGCTGAGACTTACATAAGCATAACTTCTGGAATGCACTCCTGACTCACTTTGCAATCTCTTAGCCAGAAAAAGTCATTGGTATTTACCATTTCCCCCTTTTGGTCAGGGTCTTTTTCCAGATGCATTGCTAGTTGGTGCTTGGTAATAATTTCTCAGTTTCAGGGTGGCTCATTGCTGGGAGTAGTGTCCCATGCCAGGGGGAAGGTAGTGTGTTTATATGCTGAGTTTGGCTTAGAGAGGCCACATTTGAGCAACAAGGAGGCCTTCAGGAGGTACCTCTTAAGCAGTATATAATACTAGGCTAAGATTCAATTTCACATGAAAAGGTCCAAAAGAACAATCATCAATTACAAGGGCCTGACATAATGGTCTCTCTTCCCTTGCTAGACATTGCCCTTGCACTTGGGGTATTCTTGCTGTCCTATCAGAGAATGTAGCAGAACTCCCTAGGATGGGAATTCAATATTCTTTAGGTTATTGTGTGAATCTCTACTTACTGAGACAATGTCACATGAATAATTGAACATATTCATATGTCTTAGAGGCATTCCCAAGGTGAACCCCTTCTCATGTGACCCCACATCACTGACACCCCACATCAATGATCCTCCCTCACCACTACTGGTACCCTTCTGTGATCCAAAACCTGTCCAAAAATGAAGCAAAAAAGTTACTGTATAAATTAGTAAGAAAATGAAATAACAATTTAAAAAATAAAATATAAAACTCAAAATAATTTTAAGAAGTGAAATAATATAAATTTTGTTTAGACATTGTGCCTTTCATCACTGTAAGATTTGTTGCCTTGTATGTAAGTGACAATTTCTTCCTTCTATTCCCCCATTGTCTTATTTTTTCCATTTTATAGTCAAAGAAGATTTTGGTTACAGAAAAGTCACACAGAAAATACAGGGCATTCCCATATACACCATGAAAGAGACCTTGGCTAAATGGGGGAAATATTAAATGCAAATAAGTTTTTCTGGCTAAGAGTTTTCAATATGAGTCAGCAGGTCATTCCAGAGCTTACACTTATGCACATCTCAGCAGGATTTCTTTGACTGCCACAGTAATCTGTGTCTCAGTCAGTGGGTTTCCAGAGGGCTGTGTACACCCAGACACTGTAAGCAGTGCAGACAAGCTCAGGAATTTGGCACCCTGTTAGTAAGCCTTACTCTGGAATTTATGCCCCACAATCAAATAGAGTTTGGCTCATTTATAGTGTCTTTACACATGGCTCTTCTACCCCTTTTATTTGAACCTATAATTAGCACAATACTTGTTAAATATATATCCCATAGGCTTAAATCTTTGGTCCATTCTTGTGCCAGTTGAGCCCTGAATCTCAGCAGAGTTGCAATAACTACTCTCCAGTACATTTGACTTACTCAGGGCAACAAACAAGAAGATGATGATGGACAACACCCATCCCAAGAAACAGAGAGTATCTGCAACTGCAAGCAAGATAGCTCCATCCATCTGTCCCATGAGACCTAAACCCCCTTTCAATTTGAAACAGAGTGTGCATCACCACCCCCAAATCCTCAAGAATGCAGGATGAAAAATGGACTAAAGTAGACTTATTAAAATTCTATTATAGACTTATTATTCTAAAAATCGAAGAAATTTTATTATTGATATAAAGGCAAAGGCCATCAGAATTCCTAAGGGGAGGGAGAGGGAAGAAAAGTTGTAATATGGGGGCATTTTGGGGGCATTGTAGGTATCCTGTATGACATTGCAATGACAAATACAAGCCATTATATATTTTGTCATAAACTACAAAATTGTGTGGGATATAGTGTAAACTATAATGTAAACTATACTCCATGCTTAGTAGCAATGTTTCAATACGTGTTCATCAATTTTAACAAATGTACCATAGTAATGAAGGATGATGTTTATGTGGGAAAGTGTGGGAGTGGGAGGAATTGGGGCATATGAGAATTCCCTATGTTTTATATTTTAATAATATATCACTTGTGATTTTTTTGAACCATTTATTCAGGTGTTCAAAGAAATCTGTGACGCTGCCACAGCAAAACAGCATCAATTCAAATGTACATATTTACATGTAAACTTTTTCAATGGTTATATCCACACAAAAAAAATTAAAAATAGCTGTTTCAGTCTAACAAATATATTAGAACGTCGAGTTGGTTCAAGGAAGAAAAAAGCTCCAATCAATGTAAGACAAGAATTTCTAATAGAACTTTTTGTTTAACAATTACCAAAATTGTGATATATTTATACTGTTTTGATCAATCATGTATTTAATAATCATAATAACTCCTTCCAAAAGAAAATGCTTAACATTATGATCACCATCCAGTTTTTTTAAATGTTTAAATTTTAATTTTTGTATTCATTTTTCTTTCAGGGAAGTTGGATGATAAAGCAAAGACGTTCAAGCGAAAAATGTATTATACTAGAAAAAACCTCTGTAGAGGAAATCAAATGGAAATATGAGTTCAAGGAGGAAAAAAGAACAATGTAAAATTTTGACTGTGAAATAAAAACTAGTTTATGTATTTTTTTTTCCCAAAAGAAATCAAATCACTATGGTAGTTAAATTCCATTAAACACATTTAATGAGTGATGTAGCAGTTTTATTTTAAAATGTCAACATTTACATTTTGCCAGAAATCCTATCTTTTCAAAGCTCGCTACTTGCCTGCTGTTGCAGTTGGGCACTTTGAAGAAGTTATGAATTCCAAAAATATAATTGGATCACACTTGTAAACTGGTCTGTTAATCTGGGCATGTTTAAGTTATGATTGGGCGTTGACTGGGCCACATCATTATGGCATTGAGCCCCACCCCTTGGTGGGTGGGGACTCAAATATAAAAGGCATGGCAAAAACAGAGTTGAAGCAGTCTTTTGACAAGCAGTTTTGATGTTGGAAAGAAGGCCCCTTGAGAAAGAAGCGAGCCGTTCGCCTGATCATCCACAGCTGAACTTGTGGAGGAACCAGGAGCTAAGCCCAGAGAGAAATGCAGCCCCAGGAAGAGAGGAACCCCAGAAGCCTGAACCCTCACAAACGGCAGCAGTTGTCTTGCTTTAACAGGTGGCAATGGACTGTGGTGAGAGAAGAAACTTAATGCTTTCTGGCCTGGTATCTGTGGACTTCTACCCCAAATAAATACCCTTTAAAAAAACCAAGCCATTTTTGATATTTCACATTAGCCCCCCGTAGGCTGACTAATACACCTGCCTTCAGTTATCTGCCCTAAGGTTTTCTCCTAAGGCAATGAAGCCTTTGAAACATGACCCAGGAGAGCAGATTCAGACTTTTTCCAAGGTAGACAGAAGAGGATTCAGTGGGAATTTTTCTTAGGACCCTGCTAACCAAAAATCATTTCATCCAACCAGTCCAGTTTCTATGCAACAGCCAGATCTCTCTCCAGCAATGCACCCATTTCTCCAGGCCTATGTCCTCCACACCCCCCTCCCATGAAGTCAAACTGACTTATTCAAGTAAAACCACGCTCCCCTCAACAAAACAAGCAACATTGGAAACAAAACAAATTCAAAGGCCTCTATTTCCTTTTAGAGTTGGGACTTATTCTCAAAGGTCACTCGGGTGAAAATTTCACCATTGTTTGAAAACTTCATAAGGAAAATGAAGACCAGGGATGCCAAAAACCTGCATTTGGGAAGCTGGGGAAGGAAGAGAAGCTGGTGGTCTAGTTGTCTTCTTTATTGGTGGATGCGTGGGAGCTCCGCGGCATGGAGGCTCAGGAGATGCAAGCCGAGAAGCGAGATCTGGAAAGCTGGGATGAGCACTGCTCAGCAAAATACTTCACACCCACCCACACAGATAGGTAACATCAATCCTATTTCTCAGATGAGCAAACTGAGGGTCGCAAAGCTACCCCAGGTCACAAGTAGTGGTGGCAGAGGCTGGACTAAAGTCAAACCCCAAATTCTGAAGTGCAGTGAAAATAGACTGGAATTTGTTTTTGAATCCACAATTTCCACATCTTTCTGGTTGTGAGGCTTTCTCAGTGGACCCCAATTGTGTGTGTTTATTTGTCTATTTAATCAATAGTATCCTGTTTAATTATTGTGCTATTATACTGATTGTTGCAACCTGGTAATGTGGTTCCTAATACTTTGCACTTCTCCTTCATTATTTTGTCACAGGGTACAAAAAGACTGCTCATAAGTTTTGTTGATTAAAATAAACTCTGAGAGAATTTGTAATGGAAAATATTGCATTGACAAAGTGTTTTCTATTATGGACAAGCATTTGTAGTCAGCAAAAGTATCAAAGAGAAGCAATAATATATGTTTTCCCTGACATTTTCAGATAAGGGCACTATATCTATATAAAATTAATAAAAATATTAATATTTAAAATACAAACATACCTTAGAAACAAGGACATAAAGCAGGCCTTAAAAAAGCCGAGAAACTTTCTCTCTATAAAAGTATTCTTTGTCTAAAGTTTAGAAAAATGCTCATGATTGACAGAAGTCAAACCCTGGGAGATCTAAATCTAAATTGTTTACAAGTGTATAGAAAGTTAATTTGTAATTTGCTGAATATTAAACTTTGATTTATATAATTTTTGTATATCAAGGACACCTGTTTCTTCTGTATTACTTTACATCATTTTGTCTCTCTTATTGTATTCCCTGGAATCAGTATTGAAGGCAGAAACTGCTGACTGGATTTCCAGCAGTAAAATATTTCATACAGGTAATTCTGTATATATACAATAACAGCAAGTTTTGGTCTGATGAAGGTATACTACAGTCACTTCCGTATGAAACCAAGTGTTTGATTTATATGATTTTGATGAAAAATAATCACTCCCAGCAAAGGCTGTGTACCAGCTACCAGGTTATTTTTTTCATTGGCTCCAGAAAGAAGTCATGTCCTGAACTGGAGACATTGTCTGACTAGTTTAAAATAATCCACATTCTATCTCTGATATGCTCCTTTTTCCTGCACATTGTCACTCATAAATTGAGTGAGGTTGTAATCAACAGCATAATCCCTGATTCTTCAAACTTTGATGTCTCAATAATTCCTGTGATTCTTCCAGTGAGGTAAGGTTGTCTCTTTAAAAATTATTTTCCAAGTTAAGGACATTTCCAGGAAAAATCTCTCAGCATTTCCTACAATAATAGTTTACATTTACAGATCATAAAACCAATGTGATGTTTTCCCCATTTCCTACTATATCTTTTTAAACAATTGAAGCCAGATAGTAGGCCACAATTGCAGGTGTTTATATAGACCTACTGTGTACTTTGTGAGGTAGACTAAGGTGAATGCTTCATTCATCACCTGATTCCTGGGCCATCACTAAAAATGACAAACCAGACTGGCATTTTGGAATTGTTGATTTCTCTGAGCTATTGGCCTTTTTTGAAAATAAGTGCTTGTGTATTTGCATTCACTTCTCATTCTTTGGGAAAGCTGTGAATTCATTTCCATTTTGTAATTTATTAAGACAGATTAAGAATCTGATGTGATACACATCAGAACTACAACATTCTTAGAAAGATATTTCACTCATGGAGTCTTATAAAATTTCTCTGATTTGATTGCAACCATAATCTGAGAAATAAAATCCTCAGCTTGTCTTTCTTTTGGAAGTCTCTCCTGTGCAAGTAAGAGCCACACCTCACTCCACATTCTTTGAATTATGATTCCCAGCAAAATCATTTATCACACAAAACAGTCAGTTTGTCAAAATCTTTCCTAGGCAATGCCTTTAGAGATTTATGCAAATAATATATTCTGAATAATCTTTCCAAGCTATACCTACACAATTGTGTACATTTTTCCACTGTAAATAGTGTCATTGGTATTCTCACTCCCAAAAATTTGATTTATCAATTACCAGATTCAAATCCTTCAAGACTGTGCTTGTGCAATCAATTATTATACAAAATAATTTTCATCTGTGGCTTCTTTTCAAGCAGAAATCTCTTTCCAAATAAATATTTTTAATAATTTTGACATTAGTCCATTGTGAACAATGGACTAAAGTATACAGGTTATTATTCTATTATACACTTGCTATTTTTATAGCAATGGAAGAACTTTTATCATTGATATAAAGGCAGTGGCCACCAGAGGTTCTGTGGGGAAGGAAAGAGAAGAATTGAAGTAATATGGGGGTATTTTAGGGACATTGGAATTGTCCTCTCTGCCATTGCAATGACAGATACAGGCCATTATATATTTTGTTGTAACTATAAAGTTGTACAAGACAGTGTAAACTAAAATCTAAATAAAACTACATGTTTAGTAGCAGTGCTTCAATATGTGTCCATCAATTGTAAAAAATGTATCACACTAATGAAAGATGTTGATGTGGGAAATTATGGGAGGGTGAGGGGGTAGAGCATATGGGGATCCTCCATATTTTTTATGTAACATTTATGTAATCTAAAGCTTCTTTAAAAATAAAAAAAATTTAATTAAAAAAGAATTTTGAGGAATAACTTAAGCATGCATCTTATTGAAGAAGCTAGATTTATGTGTTTCAAGTAATTGGAAGTATAGAAACACTGAAAAACAGGTATGCTAAGAAAGGTGATACTTCTGTTACCATCAGGAACACTGTGTCATCAAGAAGATGCCACTAAAATGATTGGCTCCACTAATATGCCTCCTTTCTGCAACCAGGTAGTAGGAGGCTCATGCCTATAAGGATTGGTTAAATAGGCACTACACCTGCTAGATCCCCCTCCTTGGAGGACAGGAACACAAGCCAGAAAGAGGTAGAAAGGGCCTCAAAGAGCCATGTGCCACACCCACCTCACACCCAGTATAGTGTACACTGGATGGTGGATGTGAAACTTACTTATATTTTGAATGTAATTAAGGAGAGAGGCTGATTGTATTTTTTCAAAATTCCCCCAAAACTTTGTCTGTTGCCTTTCTAAATCCCTTTCTGATGCATTGATTCAATGCTAAGATTTTTTTAAGCACAGGTTATGAGTGAGTGTTGGAGAGCTTTTCAACTGTGGTATATCCTCCTGGAACTTACATACTTACATAGATCTTTACTTCCTTTCCGATTACTGCATCTTCTATTTTTCTATCAAAGATAAATAGTACTCCTGGCTTTGTCAGTAGAATTTTAGTCTTCTCCAGGGCCCTACAATCTCTGGAAACAATGATTCACTCTAAAATGAGTGTAGAAATTTGTTCTGATGAAAAACTAAATTTACTCTTTACGAAACTATAAATGTCTCCAAGGGGAAAAAAAAATCACATTTTCGGCTATCAGTGAAACTTAAGTGCAGTTTAGGGTTTTTTTTTTCAGAGATAAAACTTGAAGAGTGACCCTAAAATATAGATATCAGTTAAGGAAACTTCCATAAAATGAGTGAGGAATAAAGACTAGGTTACAGAGGGAAATACTAGTATTTTTCCTGGAGAAGTATGAGACTTGATTGCTGCCTGTAAGCCATGAAATATATGTTATGTAGAAGGAGGAATAGCTTCATTTTGATTGAGCACTCTTCTGTTCAATTGTATTATCTTGTTTAAATAGAATAATGATTTTGGGACCCTACCATGAGAAATTTAGAAAAGATGAACATTGTCAACTGAAGATAAACTGCCTGGAATGGGGGAAGTGAGAATAAACACCCGCAGGTCCAGGGAACATCATTTAATTAAGACAGTAGAAAACAGTAACACAGGAATTATTTCATATAATGCACTATAATAACGTAGCCAGTGTCAAAGTGAGTTTATGTCACACATAGGAGCAATGATTCCTTCCTAAACTGCCAAGAGCTGAGTTTCCAAAAGAAGCAAATGCTAGAGTAAGAGTATTGGATTAGAAGGTCCTGGATTTCATCTCCTAGCGTCTTTCCCCAATGACAACATTCTCATTTCCCCTCACTTCCAGATCACCCTTCTCAGAATATTTGGAAGCACACACATAGCTCTGAGACACATCATCCCAAAATTGGTTATATATGTGTTTCATCTCCTGGAGTTTCCAGAATGAGGATATTTTGCATTTATTCATTATCCAAGGAGGAAACCACCAGTGGAACAAAAAATTACTGGAATGAACCACAGAAGTTTTCTTTTTTATGTGGGAAGAAAATATCATGACAGGGAATTCTTTACTGGTAGTAACTGCAGGGACACAGAGAAAGTGTCAGATTTAGGAAAATCCACAGATATAAATATAATTTACTTTCTAAATTTCTGTTTCAGGGTGGGTGGGACTTTGGTTTACATTGCAGGTAAATTTCTACCTTTTCCATTACATTGAAATTTTAAAAGTTCATCATTGTATATTGCAGCAATTAGAGGTCAATCCCAGTGAGGAACAGGAGGTGGGCCAGGAAGAGGCATATGGAGAGCTCAGGTGGAGTGAGGTGCTGGTGTTCTGGATGGCTGGGCACAGGATGAGGTTGAGGGCAGCCAGGAAGAGGCAGAGCAGCAGAGACCCAGCCCCATGTAAGTGATCATGGGCAGCACGGGGTCATGCTCCTGGGACCCAGAAAATAAGAGGCCACAGTCAATCTTTCCTTCTCTGGGGTGTCACCATTCACCTTTTCTCCTTCTGCTGAGCAGATGTGGAATTAGAGAGCCTGGTCAAATGATGCTTTTCAAAGTACACTGTCTAAAAGGACAAAACTTACAAACACAGATAGTGCCAAGTTTGGCAAAAACGGCCTCCAGTTGTTGAAAAATGAAAAAAAATGACCCCCATTTTAGATAAGAATTTGGGAATTTCTTTTAAAATTAAACATACATTTACCACATGACCCAGACATGGAATTGCAGGATTTACCCAAGAAAAATAAAAATGAATGTTTACAAAAAAGCTTATTTAAAATGTTCATAGCCTCTTTACACACAATAGTTCAAACTGATAACAAAGCAAATGCCTTTCAACTGGAGAACAGATCAATAAATTGTGGTACCATCAAAAATTGCAGTGCTATAGACAATACAAAAGAATGAACTGCAAGTACATACAAAAACATTGAAGTATCTCAGAGATAATAGGTTGAGCAAAAGAAACAAGACACAAAAGTGAATGAGCTGAATGGTTGCATTTTTATGTATTTCCAGAACTATCAAACTAAACTTTGGTGATGAAAACCATATCAGTGGTTTTCTGGGGATGGAAGTGGAAGCTTAACTGCCAAAATTATCCAGAGACTTCCTGGGTCAATGGAAAGATTCTATTTCTCTACTAGGGTTGTAATAACAGTGTGTTTACAATGATCAAATACCATGGACTATTCACTTAAAAAATAATAAAGGTGATTTATCAGAATAGAAGTTGACTTTTGTTGTTGTTGTTGTTTATTTGTTTTATATTTTAAAAGATGTTTAGATTATATAAATGTTACACAAAAATTACAGGGATTCCCATGTTCCCAACCTCCCACACCTCCCTTAACCTCCCTCTTAAACATCTTTCATTAGTGTGGCACATCATATGCAATGCATATACATATCCTGGGGCTTTGCCACTAAGCATGTACCATAGTTCACATTGTAGACTACACTCTCTCCCACACAGTTCTACATGATATATGCTGATGCAAAATGGCCTATATCTGTCATTGTAATGTCACTCAGGATAATTCCCAAGTCCTGAAAAAGCCCCTGTATTACAACTGATTTTCCCTCTCCCTGCCGTGAAAGTGTCCAGTGGTCAATGGCTCCACCTCACTGTTATAATTTCTTTCATTGCTTGAATCACAATATGTCGACAAGAGAATACCAGTAAGTCCACTCTAGTCCATAGCTCATCCCCCAATCCTGAGGAGTCTTGGATGGTGATGACAACTCCACCTTCAAGTGAGAGGGGGCTTATATCTCATGGATAATATGGATGGAATTATCTCAGCTGCAGCTGCAGACTCTCTCCATTCTCTGGGATGGCTGTTGTCCATCATCATCTCCTCACCAGGTGTCCAGGGTGAGTCCATTGAGCTGTAGAGTAGGACTTGCAGCTCCACCGAGATTCCAGGTACAGCTGGCACATGGGCAGGCCAAATGCTCCAGTCTCTGGAAGTACACCTACAAACTACAAAATCACATATGGGTTTGAATAGAAGGGACTGATGGACCATGTTGAACTTATTTGAGCCCAACTCTGTCACTCCTAGGAGGACAGATTTCAAAGTATAGCCACTGATAAGGCATTGATCCCTGGAGCTATCCCCCCACCCCATATATAGGACCTGGGTATCTCCAGAGCCCTCAGGAGCCCCTCTGTGTGGGGTGATATCCACTTTGGTGTTCTATGAAATCCTAATGCGGTGTGAGTAAGCATTACCTCTGAGATGACCTCCCAACTCTCTTTGAAGTCTCTTAGCCATATGAACTCATTTGTATTTACCTTTTCCCCCTTTTATTCAAGGTCTTTTTCAAGTCATACTTCCAGTTGGCACTTGGTATTAATCCCTCATTGCCAGGGAGGCTCATCCCCAGGAGTCATGTTCCATGTTGGAGGGAAG